>PVKS010021593.1:0-34960 GCA_004027875.1 Aplodontia rufa | reverse complement strand
TCATTGGCATATGTTTTTCTTGGAAAAATATTTATAGGACATTTTAAAGATTTAAGATGAAAGTATATTTCTCTAGCAAAGTTTAGTGTTTCCTTCTGCTGGTTACCTAGCATCACTGCCTGGTTGGGTCTACTTTAAATTCATTCATGTTAGGGTTCTTTTGAATTCCTGTGATGTGCATTAGGGCTGGAACTCTGTGCAAGAACCTGTGTTTTTTACAACTCTTGAGGGATGGGTTACCTCTGCCCACTGCCAAAACACTTATCCTGGGAGTGGGGACTTGGAGTGGTGATTCACTCCTAACTCACCTGTACAATGAGTGTGTAGTCCATTGGGTTTTCAACCTCATGAGGGTCTGGCCTGCTGCAGAGTTCCTTGTCTTAGAGTAGCACAGGCTTTTTAAAAAGTTTTGTTTTTTCACTGCAGCCTGCTATTCTATTTCTACTTTAGAGGAATGCCGTCAAAACATAACTGGTTTCTCTTAGCTCAGATCTTGGAGTGCCTGCCTTCAATACAGATTTTGCCTTGATAAATCCTCTGAGAGTCATCAGTATTGGAATTCTTTATAAAAAGAGATTTTTCTCTTAATCTGTCATTTTTGGTGGTTCATTTGAATTTTACATTTTGTATTTATTACTGGAAACAACTTAATTATGACTTATCTGCATTGTTTTATATTTAAATTGTTACCTGTCCTAATTGACTATTATGACATGTTGTAATGATTTCAGTAGATGTTTGGTTAACTTTAAGGTTAATATTTTTTCTGAGATGCTTTTTTTCTTTCTTTCTTTTTTTTTTTTTTAAAGAAAGAGGGACAGTGAGAGAGAGGGGGAGAGAGAGAAACAGCTTTATTTAGTTTTTCATGTGGCCTTTGTTGCTACAACACTCAGTTGTGTACGTGGTACTGGGGTTCGAACTTGAGTCCTTGCGCATGCTAGGCAAGCCCCGTAACCGCTGAGCCAACACTCCAGCCCCTGAGATGCTGTTTTAAAAGGAACTTGTCACCTTGTTTTTCAGTATGAATGGATGAAAACTTTTTTCCTTTATTAAGAAATGTGAATTGCTTTTTGTATTCAGATTATGGCTTGTTAACAACACCTCAGCTGCACTACATGGTGTGTTGTCGAAATACCGGTGACCAGTATGGAAAGGCAACCATAGAAGGTTACTACCAGAAACTCTCTAAAGCTTTTGTGGAACTTACCAAACAGGTAAAAACTCTCTTGAACACGATTAAAATTTAAACAACTAAGTAACATGATCAGTGAAACAAATAATAGTTTGGCACCCACACTCCTCTATTATCTTTCTAGGGCTCCACAAGGTTCTGGTCTGTGTGTCCTTCTAACTATATGTTGTTATTTGCTTGGCAAGGCACAGAGTACATTTTGAGATCATTGAGGAAGAAAATGTGGTGTTCTTGCTTATGGTTATCATAAGTATTTATTGAGAAGAATTCAGTCTTCATGTAGGTGCTGTTGGCTTAGTACTTGAGAAATTAAGGAAGTAGTATTGTTGAACAAGATTTCCTTCTAGGCATATAGGCTTGTTAAGCTTCGAAAGATTGGAGGGGAATGATTCATTTGCTCAACAAATATTTAGTGTATGGCATTGCCCAGCATAGTTAACCAAAGCAAAGCAAATTATAAAACTTATATTTTGGAGTGAAGATGGATGGCAGAAGAGACTGGTAATTTAAACCAAACCAAACCAGACCAAACCATCCTGGTGATGATAACTGTTGTGAAGAGAATGACAAGTGTTATTGTTCTTTCATCTAATACTCATTCTTACATTTGAATAACTGTCATGTAATATAGACTATAATATTTTTTAAAGAACCCTTCTTAACTTAGGCTAAATTGTAATGAAGCTCCATTTCTATAAGTTGTTCAATCAGTGAAACTATTCCAGTGACTAGGGTGTTTTTAAATTTTACTTTGGTTTTTTCAGTTTTCATTTGAATGTATATATTTTTGTTTCCTCAGTTAAAATAAGTAAACTAAAATAATGGAAGATGTTTTATCATAAACATATATATATATATATATATATATATGTTTTATATTTTACTTTTACTTTTGTAACTTGAAGTTTTTCTTCCATTTGTCTTTTTTCATTCCAGGCTTCCTGCAGTGGAGATGAATATAGATCACTTAAGGTTGACTGTGCAAATGGCATAGGGGCTCTGAAATTGAAAGAAATGGAACACTACTTCTCACAGGGGCTATCAGTTCACCTGTTTAATGATGGGACCAAAGGGAAGCTCAATCATTTTTGTGGGGCTGACTTTGTGAAAAGTCATCAGAAACCTCCACAGGGTATGTAGTAATAGTGCTATAAAAATTGTTTTTTAGAACTGGAGCCAATCTCATTTACAAACCAAAGTGCCCACATGCATTAAGAATTGTGCAGCTGCAGGGTGCTGATTGCACAAGCCTGTGATGTAATCATGACGACTCAGGACGCTGAAGCAGGAGGATCACAAATTGGAGGTCAGCACCAGCAAGTTAGTGAGGCCCTAAGCAACTTATCTAGATCCTGTTTCAAGATAAAGAGGGCTGGCAATGTAGCTTAGTGGTAAAACATCTCTCTCTGGGTTTAATCCCCAGTACCAAAAAAAAAAAAAAAGCACATCCTGGCTGTGCCACTTTTGGACATTTATGAATTGTCCTACTTGTCATTGCCATTCAAAACATGTTCTGCTCTCTCTGCCTATAAGTTATAGCCACTGCTCACCGTCTATAGGAAATCTGATAGGGGAAGCATAGCCAGAGTGGCAGAGAGTGGCATTCTAGAGCAATGGTTCTCAAACATCAGCACACATTGGAATCATTTTCTCTGCACACCGATTTCTGGGGTGGTATTTGCTTAGGATAGAAATCTGCACTTCTGTCAGGTTTCCAGGCTTTGATGATAGTGCTGGTCCATTGACCACACTTTGAGAACTATTGCTCTAAAGGTAGCAATAATAAGTAGCATTATCTTTCATCTTGTCTGCAGTAGATACACTATGGAAAGGGAATGTAACTCTCCTTCTGTAACTGACCTCAGACTCAGTGTTTTCCTCAGGGGGCAGGTTAGGAAGAAGGCTGTTCTTAGATTATAGTTGTAGTACGAAATGTTTTAGATTTATCTTCATTATAGATCCTAAATTATTAGCCTGCAGTAACCCAGACATGGCTTGCAGGTGTGTTGCTTGGTTTGCTATGTTTGCCCATGTGTGAAATTGCATTAGTTGCCACTGTTTAAAAATCCAGTGATTTCTTTTAAATATTGGCATCTCTGTCATCTCTTTACCAAAATCATAAAATATCTATTTACATGTCATTAATATGTTGTCATTCTCTTTAAATAGGACATTTTTGAACCCTACAGACTCCATATAGTTGTGGCACTTGTTCATGTTATTCTGCTTCACTGTATGCAGTAAGCATTTAAAATTTCAGTTTAGTCAACCCATTTGATCCCCTTTTCATTTAATGGATTCTTTTTTTTTAAGAGAGAGGGACAGTGAGAGAGAAAGAATCAATCCTCAATCCTTATTTTTTAGTTTTTCATGTGACTTTCATTGCCCCGGACTTCGTTGTATATGTGGTGCTGGGATTTAAACTCGCATATTTGTGCATGCCAGGCAAGTGCCACAACCACTGAGCCACTGCTCCAGCCCCCTCAGTGGCTTATTTTGATTTAACTTTATTGACACTTCAATTCTGTGTACTCATTTATCCATTTACTGAATACTGAGCCCTTACGCTCTACTTCTCTAGGCACTGGGATTATTGAGTGCACAAACCATAACCCTCTCTTTCCTGAAGCCCACATTGCGTACTGTAGGTGACCTTTCATCACACTCCTGACAAAGCCTTTCACTTCTTAGCTGCCTCGTGTTGGCTTTCTCACTTTGCTGCTGTCATGGCTAAGAAACAGCCCGATTTTCTAATAAATCTGATATGGTAGTTGCTGAGTTTCCAAAATTTCATGTAAATGTCACTAGTCAGTTATCTCACAAATAATTCTTTGCTTTAATTAACAGTGTTTCTTGTTATTAGTGAACAAATAGACTACTTCTATTAGAATTAAGTCAAAGCATATACTTCATGTATTACTGAATATGAATATATAATATATGAAGGACAGCACATTACTAATAAATTACATTCAGAAATGCCTGTAGTTCTCAAAAAAAAAAAAAAAAGAAATCTGTCTAGCTAACCAACTGACTTACCAAATGGAATTTTATTTTAGTATTATTGTTAAGTTCAGCATAGATTCTGCTCCTTTTTCAGGGTGCTTTGAAAGAATTTTATCTGCAAAAACTTCCAATAAACTGTATGCTATTTAAAGAGTAATTTTTTATTTAGAAGGATAATTTTAAACACCTCTTGAAAAATTTATAGTGGATATGTTATATATGTAATACTTAAGGCCAGTTCTGCTCATGCTTTATTGAAAAAAAATTTCCCTAGTTACTCATGAAAGGAGGGAAAAACTTATTTTTATATTGAGCTGTGTTCCCATTTCTTAGACTGAAATGCTTATTAAATCATTCTGCCTGGTAGGAATGGAAATAAAGCCCAATGAAAGATGCTGTTCCTTTGATGGAGATGCAGACAGAATTGTCTATTACTACTGTGATGCCAACGGTCACTTTCATCTCATAGATGGAGACAAGATAGCAACATTAATTAGCAGCTTCCTTAAAGAGCTCCTGTTGGAGGTATGATAGGGGTGGGCTGTTCTATGAAACCAGACTTGTTAGTGAAATAGTTCTCTATCATTTGAATATCTCAGAGACAATTTATGGTAAGTTCTATAATGTGGCTAGGAAATTCAAAAAGTGAGAGCTGCAATCATTTCAACTTGGGGCATTGGTTTTGGAATCCAAAGTTATTCTTTTCTTCCTTGTACAACCTAGGATTTATAATTTGAAACTTAATGAAGTTTTAGTGTCTTCATAACTGACACATTAGTGAGAATTCTGCCTTCAGCCTTGGAGCCGCAAATCCTAATACAAAATATTATCTGAGATTTATTTACTTTGAATATGAAAAGCTTAGTAATGTGAGATTTTTTTTTCCTCTTTTGGAAATCTCTTTCAGGATAGCTTTGAGATGTAGTTAGAAATTATTATAATCCGAAAAAGTATATTTAATAAATAATTTTATTTAAAAAATCAAAGAAATATCAGGAGATCATAGCCTTCAATTCTCTTTTATTAATGCTTAAAAATATGTGAGGCTTATTTGTAAACTTGGGTAAGTCACTTATTGGCACAGCTGAATTCACTGATAATTTTGTTAATCTTTTAAATTTTATGTTTGCTTTTATAATCTACTGTTGATCTCAAGTACTTGTTTTTAATCTAGATTGGAGAAAATTTGAATATTGGTGTTGTACAAACTGCATATGCAAATGGAAGCTCAACGCGGTATCTTGAAGAAGTTATGAAGGTATTGAACCATTTTCATTTTCTGGTAGCTTAATTGTGCTGTAAGATATTTCTGTGAGGAAAATAATTTCCTTATAAAAGTGAACAGACTAGTACATGAAGCTGAGCTGCTGTCTATGTAAGGATAAATAGAAATCAAAAATAGAAAAAAACTTATTCCTGATGCAAAAAAGGAGGGAAGAGACTTTCCTACTCAGAGCAAGTCCTTCAGAGAAGGCCAGGTAAGCCAGTTTTGTAATCAACAGTATTTTTCTTAAGGCCCTGAAGATACCTCCAAATAAAAACATTAAGATAGCACTTCCGACTCAATTACATAGACTTAATCTTAGGTCTTTTGCTCCAAGTTGTAACTATCTACCTGACATGAGATAGAAGTAGTTCCATTATTCCTTTGGATAAAGGAAGTTAGCCAACACAAAAGGCTATTAGGTAAATTTATGATAATCTACTCATGATGAATGATATTATCAAGTCCTCCTATTTGAGGACTAATATTAAAGAAAAAATTATGACACTTGTTAAAATGATAAGGTAGATTTTATTCAGCATTGTTGTGATAGGTTCAGGGACTGCTGTGATGAAGTTGTTCAGCGGAAAAGAGATTGGGATCAACTCTAAATGCAATATGGAAAAGTGGAGATTTTATAAAAGGATGTGTGTGTGTGGGGTAGTAGTAATGGTCAGTAGATGCAAAGTTACTGAGAGAAAACATGGGTAAAGGGAAATATTCTGGCTAAATAGGATTCTTTATGAAGTCAGGCAAAATGATCAGATATCCCTTGGGGGACATGGGGTAAATGAGGACTTCGAATAGATATAGTGGGTGATCAGATACCAAGGTGAGGGAATTCTGACTCTTCTAACTTAGTGGGTTCATTGTTGAAATTGGGCTCTTAGAAGACATGTCCAAGGACAGTGCCTAGTTGCATTCAGATGAGCCTGACTAAAGTTTGGTTAAGGAGAAAATCTTCATCACCTTTTATATTTTACGTTGAGAACATACATGAAATGGAATGTATCTGATTAGCTATATTAAAGGGGTAAGATTTCTTTATCTTTGCAATCTCCTTAGCAACTTGTGATGTGAGCATCACAGGGTTTAATGAAACTGTTTCCTTATACTTCTTTTGTGGACAGGGTTTTGGGTTGATTTGTCTTATTTCTAATTATTTCCCCTGCATTCCCCCACATGACACCCTCTGTACCGTACTATCTAGGGTTCATGGACAGAATTGAAACCTGTTTGCCTTTACTCTTTTTCCCACTAGCTGAAGTAATATTTTTCTATCTTTTGTGTAACCCATTTTAAATTCTGTAGGATCTGGACAGATGAAGTGAATGTTCACAGCAGGTGGCTAAAGATTAGAAGTGCACCCAGGCCAACAGCTGTTAGCTTTGGTCAGATTCTTTAGGAGAAATGGAATGTGAATTTTCTTGTAAATTTCTTATTTTTTAAAACATATAATGGGTGGGCAAAAGAGAGTGGAGGCTGCTAATTTGAGACCTGATTTAAATATATGGTTACAGTAAACTTCATCTGGGGTCCAGTTGCCTGCCTTTCACAGGGATTCTTAGGTTATTTGCTGAGGGATGTAGGTATGTTCTGAGAAATTTGTCATTGTTTCTTTAGGCCATTTTGCCATTGTGAAAACATGTAGAGTGTACTCAAATTAAGATGGCTATATCACAAGGTGACATAATCTTATGGGACAACTACAGTTTATGCAGTCTGTTGTTGACCAGAACATCATCATATGGTACATAATTATGTTTTAATTCTTAATTTGTTTTAAAAATTTCATATAGGTAAATTACCTTGTTACAGAGCTGAACACACATCAGAAACTTTTACTCTTGAACCCATTCTTTTGGATTAAGTACTTTTTGCCTTGCCATTCCTGAGCTGTCCTAAGTTAATCAAATGTAGATTTTATTTGATATCTCTTTTGTAGTTTCACTATGCTCAATTACCCCTTTTTTTCTTTTTGGTACCAGGGATTGAACCCAAGGATGCTTAACCACAGAGTCACATACCTGGCCTGTTGTTTTTTTTTTTTTTTTTTTTTAATTTGGAGAGAGGGCCTAAATTGCTGAGGCTGGCTTTGAACTTGTGGTTCTCCTGCCTCAGCCTCCTAAGCCACTAGGATTACAGGCATGCTCCACTGCACGTGGCTCTTTAACCTTTCTTAAATCTACACTCCTGACATCGTTTATCCACTGTCACTGGTCCAGCAACCATGATATCATGATTGGTCTTGGAAACCACCTAACTGATTCTGTTTCTTAACTTTGTAAGCCAGGAGTTGACCTGAGGATCAACTCTAGTTTGCTGTTTGTAAACGAAATTTTATTGGAATAGAACTGCACATTTGTATGATTTGTGTTTACTTTTGCAGTACAATGGCAGAATTGAATCGTTGCGAGAGATCTATGTCCTACAAATCTAAAATATTCACTACCTGGCCCTTTATAGAAGCTTGCGAAACCTTGTTCTAAGCATTCTGCATACTGTAGCTCAGTTCCCTACAACAGTTAGATCACATCATGCCACCACTTGCAGTCTTTTAATGTCCTATTAGGAGACCCTCAGCTCTCACTTTGCTCTTCCCTCAACTGTGAGCTGCTGTACTGCATTTACTACCCCATAGTGACAGTGTTTTTTATTTTAGTGCTTAATTATCTTCCTTAGTAGGCTGAGGTCCAGGTATTGTTTCCTGTTATCTCTGGGATAGCAGTCATATTGTAAACATTTGTTGACTCAGCTGTTGTTTCATTACTTGTGTATATTATAGGTATCTGTTTCCTGCACTAAAACAGGTGTAAAACATCTGCACCACAAGGCTCAAGAGTTTGACATTGGAGTTTATTTTGAAGCAAATGGGCATGGCACAGTAAGTTCTCTGAAGTGATCACACCTGGCCTTATCTGGTACATTCTTTATAATGGGAATGTTGCATTTGGGTAGTAATAGCTAATAGTCTACTTAGTTGAAATGACTAGATGGTAGTCATAAGATTATTTGGTTAATATATATTTTCAGGTGTAAAACTGGTTCTCCTTTACACTGTAATGATCTTCTGTGTCAAGATACATTGTTCTTTTAATAATTTATTTACATATGCAGTTCATCATTTTCTTATAAGCAAATTATCTTTAAATTTTTCCTTTCATTGGCCATAGGTGGGAAAACGAAACATTCAGTGGCCGTGGTGAATTAAGTTTATAAGTAATGGGAAATAAGTTTAATTAGTTTATATGGCCTTGCTTTTTGGGGGAGGGGGGGATGGGGGATTTAAGGTCTCACTAAATTGCCCAGGGTAGTCTCAAACTTGTGATTCTCCTGCCTTGGCCTCCAAAATTGCTGATACGGGTGTGTGCCACCATGTCCAGCCATTTAATGGGTTTCTTAGCAGAGAGAATAGTTAGAAAAATTAACATAAAATTCACCTTTTTAAGTAGGTTTTAGATTTTTATTTTTTTTTTTAAGAGGGAGACTGAGAGAGGAAATAGAATCAACTCTATTTCTTCATCTGGTCTTTGTTTTTCCGACACTGTGTGTGTGGTGCTGGCTTTTGAACCTGGGTCCTCACACATGCCAGGCAAGCACTCTACTGCTGAGAGCCACTGCTCCAGTCCCTAGATATAGGATTTTTGAAAAGCTTTTATACCTCACATTTCATGAATGGATTTGAGGTGGCCAACAGAAAATCTGAATCTAGGTGCAATCATATTTCCTTAATTCCAAGTTGGCTTCTGAGACCATAAAAAAAGGAGAAAAATACGTTCCTACAAAATGCAATTAAAATACAACTTCAGTGATCTAATTGCAGGGGTTGGTAAATGGGTAAGGGTAGTTAGTAAATATTTTTAGCATTGCAGGTCATAAGGTCTCTGTGGCAATTGCTCAGGTCCACTTGTATATTGTACATGAATGGGTATGGCTGAGTTCCAGTAAAAAAATTATTTCTAGAAACAGATGATCAGCCTGTGTCTTGTTTTATCAACTAATAACTAATATATATGTCATCAACTAGTTATGCATAGTGTGTTGCTCATCAGTACTGAGCTTTGGGCTTTAGAGAGAATCAATTTTATTTTTTCATCCGGATTTTGTTTTTCTGACAACTTCTGAGCCACCACTCCAGCCCAGTAGTGGTCTTCTTGAGGGCTATAAAAGAATCGATAGGCATTTCAAAATGATAGGAGTGTTGAGGAACATAATTATTATCTTTGATACCATCTGCCATACTGTGATGAATGAGCCTTTTTTATAATATAGCTTAGTTCAGATATCCTTCAAAGGATACAGGCAGGCTTAAGTAACCTGGCATTGCTTTAGCTGGTACAGGGGAAAACAGAATGAACTCATGTGTATTTATCTTTTGTTAAGGTGGTATAATATTAAACACCTGTTTAAATTTTTATAATTTACTTTTTTGGTGCTGGGGTTCGAACCTAGGGCTTCACACATGCCAGGCACTGAGCCACATCCCCAGCCTGATAACCAGCTTTATAATGCATAATTTTTTTTCTTATTAATACCTTTAGGTTTTGATTTGGTCTTGTATCATTTTCATACGTTATAAGGCTGCCATTGTTCACCCCTCAGTTTCTCCAGATTCACTTGCAGTGAAAAATTATTTAGCTAGTACTTCTGACTGGAGCCTGGATGGCGTTTTGTGATTAATTTCATATGCTTTCCATGCAGGTACTGTTTAGTAAAGCTGTTGAAGAGAAGATAAAACAACTAGCAAGAGAATTAGAAGATAAGAAAGGAAAAGCTGCTAAGATTCTTAAAAACATCATTGACTTGTTTAACCAGGTCTGAACTGATGGGATTTTGGTTATCTTAACATTCAGAAGATAGATAAGACATTGTGTTGTATAAGAAGTTTAATGAGCTGTTGGCTTCTTTGTAACAATGATTTATGGTTGAGATTTACACTGAAATGGAGTGAAAAATTTTTATGTGCTTCCCCCTAGAATCAACAGATTCAGCAACAGTATGTATATAATTAGAGTGGACTATGGCTATGGAAGAGTTTATTAGTGATGAAACTTAACATTTGAATGGCTTATATAATCCTTGCAGTAATTCAGGGAAAAGGGGTTATTATAATTCCCATTTTACAAATGAAGAAGCCAAAGCTTAGTACATAGATCCAGTTTCAGTTGTATCTTAAACCAAAGCTCATTTTGTCCATTTTACCATGATGCTTCCATCTTCATGGTATATCTCATAAGGGATCTAGTGGTAAAGTTATCCTGTCTAATCTCATTTATAAAAGGCAAATTTCTTATGAGTTGGTTTCAACATTCTTTGTATATCTTTATCCACACTCCAAATAATAATACTTCATGAGGGCAAAGGAAAGTACAGGATACTATTCCTGGTTTTCTAAGATGTTGAACAATATCACATGTAAGAGTGGTTTCTTCTATTTTTGTTTTCCAATCTTGCAGGCAACAGGTGATGCTATTTCTGATATGCTGGTGATTGAGGCAATCCTGGCTCTGAAGAGCCTGACTATACAAAAGTGGGATGCTCTTTATACTGACCTTCCAAACAGACAGCTCAAAGTTAAGGTCTGAGATTCATTTAACTAAGTTATTCCAAATCTCACTATATTAAAAAATAGAAGATAGGTCCTTATAATATCTAATTATTTTCTTACATTTAAAAATTAGAGTAACACTAATGAGTATTTGGTTTCCAACTTTATTATAAAGAATGTTATGGTAACTATGCATTACTTTTTTAAAAAAAGATGTTATGAAAAATTTAAAACATAAATGGAGAACAAATTTGAGCTCCTGTGTACCCAGCTTTAATGGATTTCTGCTATAACTCCATGCATTCTGCATATCCCCCATATTTTGATAGCTTGTCAAGTGAAAACATTTCCTCTGCATTATTGATGCTGAGAAGTAGAATCTGTGGGCTCAGAATTTAAAAAGGCATTTCAGATAAATTATGTTTAGATTTATACCAGTCTATATATTCTTTAATGGAAGCCAGAGCTCACACAACTAGATTACTCAGATTAGTATTTGGCATATTTACAAGATTCTTTTCACAGCCCTCTTATATAACAGGTGGTGCTTATATTTAAAAAAAAAAAAAAAACCCCTTGTCATTTAAAAAATGATTACATTGGGATTCAAGATATAGAACAAAATCATAGTATTTACTTGCCATTATTTTAGTGATATCTCTGAGACAGTCTGTGGTAATTTTTTTTGCTAATTAATAACTGACATTAGAAAAGTAAAATTTTAATGCAATTTCATATTTACTCTGGTACTTCACTATTTCAGTGTTGTACTTTGTGGTACAATAAAGTGAAATATTGGTCTTTTAAAATGAGCTATTATCTTTGGTAGGAATGATGTTGAACAGGTTAGGCTTCTGAAAGGGAGTATGATATAAGAAATGCTTGTGCTTAGGTTGCTGACAGGAAAGTTATTAGCACCACTGATGCGGAACGGCAAGCAGTTACACCACCTGGACTACAGGAGGCAATCAATGATCTGGTGAAGAAGTACAAGCTCTCCAGAGCATTTGTCCGGCCCTCTGGTACAGAAGATGTCATCCGAGTGTATGCAGAAGCAGACTCACAAGTAAGCTGGGATATAGTTCTATTGAAACATTTGAATGAGAGTCTAATGACATAGGAGAGAAAACTAATAGTGTTTGGAATCTCACAATGGTAATTGTTAGGTTGTTGAAATTTGTTCATAGAGCCTTTAAGACTATAAAATTATCATGAGTAGAAGTTACATAGTTGAAAAAATTTAAAGCCCCTTGGTTTAGTTCCCCAAATATTTTTTCTTTTGATTTATTGTACATGTCTTGAAAGTGTCATATTTCCAATGGTAGGAGGATTAAATAATAATGTTATGAACTATGAAGCAGATTTTTCTTTTTTGGTACTGGGGATTGTACTTAGGGGTCTTGTACTGCCAAGCTACAGCCCCAGTCTGTTTATTTTCTTATTTTGAGAGAGGGTCTGGCCAAGTTGTTGAGGATGGCCTCCAACTTTGAGTAGTTGGGATTATATGCATGTGCTCAATTTAAGATTATCCTTTTGTTCACTTTTAAGCTGCCAGTTTTGGTAGCCCATTTCCAGACCAGTTGGTACTATTCATTTTTGAGCTCTTAGCTTGCTGTTCTCCAGACAAGGTGAAGTCCTGTGGTATGGAATTATATAAAAATGCTTGTGTGAAGAGGGCAAAGCCCTGATAATAGTGTCTGCTTAACCAGGCAAAGTACACTCTGTTGAAGAGGCAGAGTGTCCTTCCTGCCTTTTAAAGGGACTAGGTTTTATTGAATTCATTCAGTTTCAGAGTAATTTTATAACCTGAATTAACTGAAAACTTACCTTATTTAGAAAACTTACCTTATTTAGATGACTTTGACTTGCTTTCCATTTCTCTGAGGGCCTTGGAATTTTTTACTGAAAAATGAAAAAATATGATTTCATATGCTAGTGAAGCAAAATCAGAAAACACCCTCCCCTTGAGTCGCAAGTAACATGGTAGATGCCATGTCTTCCTCATCTCCTTTAATGTAATTTGCAGGAAAGTGCAGATAGCCTCGCGCATGAAGTGAGCTTGGCAGTGTTTCAGCTGGCTGGAGGAATTGGAGAAAGGCCATAACCTGGTTTCTGAAGATAATTTTTATATTCTGAGAAACGACTTTTAAAATGTTTTAACAAATCCGTCAATAATGGCAGCATCAAGTCATTTATAATCGCACTGTTTGTACCTTACTGGATTGTTTCTAGATTTTTTTCTTAAACACTACCAGAATAATTCTTGAGAGAGAATTTTCCTTTAATTTCAGTCTCACTGATTTGATTATTATTAATTTTGCAATATATGCCAGGAACAACTCATGTAGGTTGCTGGAAAATTAAATCTTATTTTACTACACCTACCACCTTCTTGTGATGTGTTTGCCATTATTTATCCAAGACTGTTTTGCAGCATTCACCATCTTCAATACACATGGGGAGGGTGGAGATTTTATGCAGTCAAATTTTCCAAGGGAGATCTTCAGAATAAATATGACTTACCTGTTGGTTTGGTACCATCATCAGTGGCGAGGGGTCCATCTCCTCCTTGCAGGGGTGGAGGTGCCTGTGCAGTACTTAGGGCTGTCTTCAGTTATTCTTCATGCTCTTAGTGAAGAACCGAATCTAGTAGTTACCAAGTCTCTGATGGCAAAATGACACCATTCCAATACTAGAACATGATTAATAACAAAAAAATCCCCAATCTAAATTAAACCAAGCCTGAAACCAATAGAAAAAAATGTGCAGTGTGTATTTCGCAGATTTAAGACAACTCAGGACAATAAAACAATGGACTAAAAGTATATATAGATCTCTCAGGCACCATAATCAATATGAGCCAACAATATTTAAACTTGATTCAGGCCACATTCAGACATTAGCTCTTATTTACAAATATTTAAATTAAATACAACCTGAAGTGTGTTTTGTTACATACAAAAAGAAAAAAAAAACTATACAACTCAGAGCAGTATGTCTGTTTTAAATAATTACATTTACGCTTAAGCTAAATGGAACCACTGGTGGTGCTCAAGTTTTTATCACCCCTTCCAGAAAATCCTTTTCTACCATCTCTTCTATTTTTTGCCTGGCTTTGCTGGAAAATGGTTTGTGGTTTTCCAGTTTCATGTCCTTAGTAGGGAAGGTGTTTGAATAGAGGATGGGGCTCCCTGAGTGTCCTCCACACCGACTTGTGACTTTGCTGTTGAAGACTTGGCTGAGGACGTTGAAGAATGGCAGGAGCTGTTCCATACTGCGCACGGTGCAGATGGTGAGAAGCAAGTGCCCTGGCTCCCAGCCCAGTGTCCTCCCTGAGGTATCTTCCTCTGGATTTTTCTGCAGAAAACAAAAAATTAACATTATTATCAGACTATGTAATACGTTAGAAAAATTAAAAACAGCAAAGTTTAAAGCCCTTCCTTCTGAGGCCTTTTAGTGCCATCTAATACCTTTCTTGGAGTGATATTTTCTAATAGAATGCATAGCTAAGTTTATTTAACAGAGTATTTTGGACAGAATCAAATATAAAAGCTTATGGTATGTTTTGCATATACTTAATTTTGCATATTCACCTATTTAACCAAGGACTAGATCACAAAATAACAAAAGAGAATTTAGAAAGGGACCTAGAGCTTTATGTATTTCACCATTAATTCCCTTTTAACTAAATGACAGACTTGTCACAAGATGGTAGCAGGGTACAGAGCAATAATTACTGTCAGTATTGCAGTACAGAGAAAGGAAGGGATCCCTCAGGAGAGAGACCATCATCTTTCTGGGGAGGGGAGGAAATCTGGACCTTGAGTCAAAGGGATTGGGTTAGTGCCCTAGTTCCACCATTTATTTACTGTGTCACATCCTTGGGCAAGATACAAAGGTTCCTCACTGATAAAATGGGAAGTCAAATGAGAATGTATGTGAAAACTATCAAATGTAAAATACCACTAATTTCTGTATTAAGCTAGTTTAAGAAGCCAATTAAATTATACAAACAGCTATAGACATCAGTCTGTCTGCAGAAAGATATGAATGAACTGAAGTTGTTTAATTTTGGGTAAAATTATAGAAATAACACTAATGAACTAGATATAAGAATGTAAAAAACCAGTACAACTTGTCATTTATTCACAAATGCAGTTTCCCTTCCAAGATCAGATGTTGCTGAGAAACTTTCATTGTATCCCTGATATTTTAGTATCATCCGTTTCTTAGTGAGGAAAGATGCAAAATCCAGCTTACTATGTGTGATGACAAGGTTTATGTTTTTATTTTGTTGTGGTGCAGGAATATGAACCCACGACCTTGTGCATGCTAAATTTTTGTTCTACCACTTAGTTATACCCCAGCCCTGTTAGCCTTATGTAAGTAAAATCCCAAGGAAAACAGATTTAAGTTAAATCAGAAGATGCCATAAGCAAACAGGAAAAGACCATCTAGTTCTTTATCTGTAGCTGAAAAAAAAAAAAAAGAAAAAAAAGTCAACTATGACTTCCAGTTTATTTCTTCACAATTATTTAACCTCTGATATAGACTATAGGATATACAAAAGCATCTTCCATTCTCTTAACTATGACACTGGCTTTAATGAAAGTCCTGTGACTGGTTTTCACATCATTGGCTACTATTACTCAAGTACTGGCTGACCATGCCACCTCTAGTCTACTAAATCAAACTAATTCAATGGTAATCAAAGGGTGTACAGAGATGAATTTATCTTGAAGGAAAATGAATACCATGCTTATGCCTTATGTGTCTAATCTCCAGATGTAAAAGAGAATGATGTATAACCTTTCACTCATATAAAGATGTGCCTCTAAGAGAATGAATTTTTTTTTATTTATCTCTTTACCATGAACATACTTGTTTTAGTGTTTCTGGTGCTCTTAATCACAGAATTATATCTTATCCTCAATATTAAACCTGTTCCCAAATTATTTCTCCTTTGACTTTGTCAGTCTGCACATGGAGAAAGTCTTGCTTCCTGTTTACCTCCCTTATACTTGTTGAAATCCAGACCTGAGTTTGTTTCACTGTTTGGTCCAGATGTGTCAGCTTTTGCTGACATATCACAAACATCAAACAGCCACCCTCACCTGATGCTTAGCCATCTCCAGTCCCTCCAAAATCACTGTTTTAAGGTCATCCTCCTGTGGAAGGAAAGAGGAGAACTCATGGCCTTTTTTCAGTGAAACATACTCGGGCCATGAAGACCTTGGTTGAAGGAAATTGGATGAGAAGATGCTTTTCAATCAAAACAGTTACCTTATTCTGTAGGACAAGTTTTGGCAAGACTGTCCCTGTTTATCCTTTATATAAGGGAGTGGTTTTAGTAAATATTCTCTTTACTAATGAGGTATAGGAAAATTCAGGCACATGCTTGGAGTGATTATTTTTCACCCTGTAATATCAAAAGCAACTCCTGTTTTAACCTCTGGCTCTAAATTTCATCCATATTTCTGTCCTTTAGCTCCTAAAGAAGTAAATATGATTTTAAATCAAGTTCCTCATGTCCTTCAAGTAAAACCTTTTAAAAATCACTTTCCTCCATTCTGGTTCTACACTATGTGGAATCTGGTTTAGGAGCTGTCTGATTAGGGGACTCGAGAAGGCATGGCAATTTCTTGAGCACTCAAAGCACCTACTGCAAACCAGGTCTCACAAAATTACCTAGATCACTCCAAAATTCTAGTTTATTTTTGATGAAGTTTGTAAAAGAAAAGACAAAAGATTAATAGACAAAGGTCTAATGATGAGCATGCCAGTTTCATTACTTTTCTGTTCTTGGGCAGTTATGTAATAAATTAGCCTGATGCATACTGAAAGATACAAAGTAAAAGTACATAAGACATGATATAAACAAATTTTACAAAATTTTATCTTCCTATACTTTACTTATGGTATGTTTTAGATACATTCCTACTTTTCCCCTTCAGGAATTTCTCTAGGTAGATGTTTTATATTTTTGAGTCCCTTTACTATCTTTCTAATAGAGGCAGTCTTATTTAAAAACGGCAGGTTGGTGGTGGGGTCTTGATATCTATTAAAATGGAACATAATTGGTATTAATAGGCATTATACATAAAAATATTTGATGTACTATACAAAAAAATTTTTGAGAAACTTTAGATTCTGTTATATAGCTGTACAAGGTCACGATATGAATGCATCTCTTTCAGTAACAATGAAAACTGCAGAAAAGACAACATATTCTAAGCATGTACATTTTACTTCAATGAATAAACAGAATAAATACTAGTAATTATTCCCTTTACAAATATGTTCAAGTTCTAACTGAATAGTGATGAACAAATATTGTCAATTGATTAACCTTAAAGTGTATAATCTACACACCCACTTACTAGTTCTTGTTGAAGTCAATCTGACATTTATTCTACAAATTTCTTTTTGTACTGGTTTTTTTTCCTCAGTTCATATCTTTCTGCTTCTCATATGGCATTAAGACGAACCCTGTGGGTATATTCTAAATTTTTTAAAATGAAAACCTTGTAAAACTAGAGCTCTAAGTACTTACATGCATGGTTCCAAGGTTTTCTTTATAGAGGAGAAAATATTTTAATCTAGGTGTTTTTAATGTACAAATGACTTCCTTTATTATCTCTTTAAAAAAAAATTAGTATGTGGGCTGGAGATGTAGCTCAATAGTAGAGCACTTGTCTAGCATGGACGAGGCCCTGGGTTCTATACCCAGCAGCACCACACGTACACAAAAATATGATAACCAAATGTTCCTTTAAAAGATGTATACAGCAAATTTTTAAATGTTTGTGAATAATTACAGCTTATGGACATTAATTCTCAAACTTACCTGTTTTCAGAATAGCTCAACTTGACAATGTCCTCAGTTAACCAGGAAGTTTTTAATAAATGCCTCACAAATGTAATAGTTACTTAATATAACAAATAGTTACAGAATGCAGCATGTACTAGCTTAACAGAACCTCTCTAAAAATTTAATACCTTTGCTCTTTTCCGAAGAAGTTTTGCTAGCCGTACCACATAAGGTTTAAATTCTCGTTGATGTATGCCCTGCCTTCTGACTTCCAAACCTGAATCATCTGAGGCCTCTGGAATAAAAGCCCATCGGTACCTGTATATGGAAAAATGATAGCAACATAACTCTTTGTAAAACAAGTTTTGTGCCAGCTAAGATGAGGCAACATAATTTTTTTTTTTTTTAAGAGAGGTGGACAGTGAGAGAGAGAGAATTTTTATTGAGTTTTTCGTATGGCTTTTGTTGCTCTGACACTTAGCTGTGTACATGGGTCCTGGGGTTTGAACCCATGTACTTGCGCATGCTAGGCAAGCGCTGTAACTGCCGAGCCACTGCTCCCAGCCCAAGGCAACATAATTTTAATAGAAAGATCATGACCTCGCTACTTAGAAAACTTCACATGCCAGTTTTGCCACTGGCAGCCCTGTCACCTGGGACATGTTTTTTTTTTTTTTCTTCCTTCCTTCCCCTTCCCTCCTCTTTCTTTCCCTTCCCTCTCCCCCTTCCCTTCCTTCCCTCCCCTCCCTCCCTCTTTCCCTTCCTTCCTTCCTTCCCTGATTCCTTTCTATTTATTTAGGTACCAAGGGTTTGACCCAGGGGTACTTAACCACTGAGCCATATCCCTAGCCTGTTTTAGTTTGAGACAGGGTCTCGCTGAGGTGCTTAGGACCTCGCTAGGTTGCTGAGGCTGGCTTTGAACTTGGTGATCCTTCTGCCTTAGCCTCCTCCCAACAAGCTGCAGGGATTAAAGGTGTACACCATCATGCCCTACTGAAACATGTTTAACCTCTGAGTCTTTTTTCATAAGTTTATATAATGTTAAGTACCTCAGAGGGTTGTGAGGGATAAATAAAGATACGTAAACTTGTAAAGTGCTCACCACTATTTTTTTCATTACTACAAAGAAAGTACTCAACAAATGTTTCTTCATTATCAAATAATCAAAAGTTCTTACAAGGAAATTTCTTTTATGACCTTATTATTTCTTTGTACTGTAATAGTTTGACACACTTTATTTTCCAACATATAATTCTCTATAATTCTAAATATTCTCTAACGTACACAATAAGGTGACAATGGACTGAAGAAATTAAGAAAGATTTAAGAAGCACCCCTTTAACACCTCCCTTATATTTCTCTTTAATAAGTAAAATTAACGTCTGAAAAGGGAAAAATTCAAACAGTATAAAAGGGCATGCCAAAAGAGAAAGGTAGTTTCCCTCCCACTATAGGATCCATTATGTCACCAATTTCTTTTATTATATTCTTCTAGAGTTTCTTCATGAAAGAGCGCTGTTCACACAATTAACCAATCTCCTTTAAAACAAAACAACAGACATGATTGCTGCTTGTTTTGACCTAACTATATATCCTGGAGATCATTCCAAGTCATATTAAAGCTCATTCTTCCTAAAGCCACATAGTGCCCCAGCAGTGGGTACTGATTTAACCAGTCTCCTATACAATCCATTTTCTTGCAGTTAGAAAAGCATCACAATGGTTACCCTCATGTAATAGTTATTTTATGCATCTCTGAACAGAGTGGTAGGAGAAATCCTTACATGTAGCAGAATTAACTGGTTGAATGCATATATTACAATTTTGATAACATCTTTGTACAGCAATTGGATAATATCAATGTATATACTTCCAACAAGAAGAATTCTGTTGTTAAGGTTGAAAAGAAAGCATTTTTTAGATTCTTACCATTTTGATAGTTATATATAATTTTAATTGGAATTCCTCTTATAAGTATAGCTCAGTACTTTCTTCAATGTTTAGAAATTATTCTTTTTCTTTTCATGCTGGGGACTGAACCCATGGTTTTGTGCACGGGTAGTACATACTCTCTCACCAAGCTACACACCCAGCCTTATTTACCTTCCTTTTGGAGTAATAACATCTTGACAAGTAAAGAGGATAACTCATTGTGATTCTTGTCACGGAAGGCAAAAGGTCAATGTGATGAGCATATAGTACTAATATTCTTCCCAGAGCATTAAAGACTCAGTTTCTGTCACTTCTGTGAATTTAAGTATCTTGTCAATTTTGAACACATTTCTACAATACTTAGTATCCTTTTCTGAACTTCTTTAGGATTAACTTCAGTTTAACAGATACCCAACTACTAAAGTTCATCAAAGGAGAGACTGGAAGACGGTGGAAGGGAGCTAGGCAGCTAGTCCCAATCTCCTCGTAACACAGAAATGAGGTAGCAAATGAAAAGCAGAATTGAGAAGTGGATGTCAAAATAAATGTTCTAAGAATCAATATTAGAAAGCCTGAAACCTGGAGAGTCTTGAAGATAGGTTACCAGAGAAGAAAAAAAGCATAGTTCCTTAACCAGAGGGAGCAGCAAGGAGAGAGGCGGAGAGAAGAAAACTCTTAAGCATACCCACTGAAAACATTTGGAAAGGCAAATTTTAAAGTGTGATGGGAACAGCAGGGTCCTTAAAATAGAGCAAACAGCTTAAAGACAAATTGTGAGGAGAAAGCTGAGCCATTGTCTGCAGCCATCTTGTAGAGTCATCAGTTGACCCGTCACCCCCTTAAATCAACATGGTGTTTTCCCACACCTAGACAGCTTCAGATTAAATCAAGGGGAAGTCCCCTGCAGTGGGACCTTGAGATCTACGCGGCAAATCTAATTTAAGAATATATACATATCATATTGTTACTTTGGATGTATTTTTGATTGTACAATAACTACATTTCTTAATTAAAAAAAATAAACAGGAAAAAGTTATTTAAAAAGAATCCAGCCAGAGGGGCTGGAGCACTGGCTCTGTGGTAGAGTGCTTGCCTGGGATGTGTGAAGACTTGGGTTTGAACCCCAGCAGCACATACAAAGCTGAGCATTGGAAAAACAAATCCAGGAACAAATAAAAGTCTGTCCAGAAAGAACTTCCAGAGGCTACCAGAACTAGCCAAAAATTGCTGAAATCCCCTCTCCATCCCTGCAAACAAGGTCAGCGGGATGGTGCACACCTGTGCTGGGAAGTGTGCCTAACTCAGCTCTCTACTCAGCTTCCATGACCCAGGCAAGGGCAGAAAGCTTTGTTGTGGCACTGATTCACCTCAGAGACAGAGCAATGAAGCAGCTTTTGCCCCAGCAGAGGAAAGCAGAGTCACCAAGACTGCACCAGCCCCAACTACTGAGACTACTGATGTTGGAGAAAGACAACTTGGGAAGCCTAGGGACTGTTTCCTGGGATCCTGGAGCCATACTAGAGGGAAGCTGCCTGAATACCCAGTGACATAAATCTGGTTCCAGATGGTGGCAGCCTAGAGCAGAAGGATGCTAGGATAATTTCCCTAAATGCTCCAGGAAATGTAAGCAGCAGGTACTAGCAAACAGCCAGAGGGAGATCAGTTAAGGTAGAAAATTACCAGAGCCAAGCTACAGGAAGTGGCTGCTCCCAGGCTTAACTGGTGCATAGCCTGACTTGTAATCACAACTGGTGAGTGAAAGGGAATTGTTTGGATACTGGAGGGACCTTACATCAGATACAGTTAATGGAGGGAATCAATACCCGCTAATCACAACCTGGGGCAGTAGAAACTAAGCCCAGGTAAACCACCAGAGTTCTGTCATTACAGTACTTCAGAGAGTGGTGACAGCAGGGGTAACACTTGCGCACCACAGTACACCCATGGAAAACCCAGAACCAGAGTTCCCGTGCTCACGGAGAGCCACCAAGTTGTTCACTACCACAAAAAGTATCCTATAGAGGGGAGCAGGTACATGGTGACCCATAGCAATAGTTGTTACCCCAATAGCCAGCATTGTAACTCCAACCCATCTGAATGTATTCCATCTAATGGCTTAAAGCATTAATTGGAATCAATTCCCTGTTTTGTTTTCCTAGCTCTAGTTTATGTACTTGCTCCTCTCTCTCCTATTCATCCTCATGTATTATTTGCTACTACCTCAACTACCCTCCATCCATTTCTCCTTTCTACCTTGGTGTGAATTATTCTTTTATAACATTTTTCTCTCTTTCCCTGTCCTTTTTTTTTTTTTTAGGTTTGAAAAATGTTTTATTCAAGAATTACATAATTTCAATGTCTTCCAAAACACAGTGTCCTAGATCAATACAAAAGAAAGCAAATTCAGTAAGAAATTTAAATCATTAAATATGTTGAACTAGTATATACATACAGAATGCTAAGCAATAATATTTAGCTCCGGAATGTGTACCATGTGTTTTCCTTATTAAAGGCTCAACCCAGCACATTGCATAGGCTATGTACAATAGGCAAAGTTCTGTGTACATAATAGTTTGACATTAGGTGCCTCAATTTATAGCTGTGGTAGTTTGTCGACTGGGGTGTCGAATTTGAAGTCTGAAGGAAACAGATCTGGGGCCCGAGGGTATATCAGTGTATAAGACTGTCTGATTGTAACATCAGCAACACCAGCAATATCTCCAACTTCTTTTTGGGTTCTCTTCTCAGCTGATGCCTGTGAGGCCATGTAAATAGCTGCCGCCGCCACAGAGATTGGGCTTCTCCCAGGAACCAAGTCCAGTTCCACAGCCTTACGGGCTATATGTGTAGCTGCTATCTGCACTTCCTTAGGAAGACAAAGGTTGGAACAGAACCTGGACATGAAGTCCCCAGTTGTAATCAAATCCACACTTGTTTCTAAAGCTTTCAAAATAAGTTTAAAACATCGACCAATTTCTTTCTTAGAAATTCGTGATACAGCACATATTTCTTTAAATGTCCTAGGAACTCCTTCTTGTCTACAGGCAATATAGAGACAAGCAGAAGCTACAGCATCATTAGCTCTTCCCTCAGGCTCTTCTGTTCCTACACTTGCTTGAATAAATTATTTGTTCGATCAACTATATTTCGAGGGAGGTTGATTCTGTCGGCCATGGTAGTAATTTCCTTGAATGCATTCATCATTGCCCAATTAGAACTACTCATTGTTCTCCGATTCTGGTACTTAGAATTGCCAAACTCATCAAAACTTGCAGCTCCTGTGCCCTTGCCAATCATGGTAGACAAGTCTCCATCACTCAAACGAGGATTCTGAGAATCTCCAACTCAAGATGGATCTTTTGTTGCTTTGTCATTGCTTAAAGTTCTCCATTCAGATCCCACATCAATAACCCGGCCACCGGCTGGTTGACACCATCTTCACGGTCACTATGGCTGCAGCAACAACAGCTGCGCTAGAAACAGGATGAGATTGTGGCCTCCCTGTCCTTTTTCTGCCCAAACTTTCTTCTTCATTTTAGCCCTCATTTAAGCTTATAGAAATTTTACTAAATTTAAGAAATTTTTTTTTACTTATTCCAGAATTTTATTACAAGTTTGTACATGGATTTGAAGACTTGTGGAGAACAACAGCAATGAGTTTTTGTTTCTCCTAAGGTTGAATAGTACAAGGTGTGGTTCTGAAGTGATTATACTAAATAGGGTTCAGTGGCATCTCTTAAGGTGGTGCTGATGTTGGGATCAGCAAAGGTCACACACTGACTTAAAATATCAATATGTGGATATTCATCCAACTGAGGGCTCTTAAGAGAAAGAAGCTCACAAAATAGCCCCTTGTTTAAAAGAAGCGAGATCCTAAGAGATGGGTAGGCATATAAACAATATGAACAAGGGAACAAATCATCCCAAATAGTCCGTAAAGCTTCAGCAATTGACTCCATTGACACCACAGTGAAGGAAATGTCGGAGAAAGAATTTAAAAAGTTCATAGTTGAAATGTTCTATCAGCTAGAAGATGTAAGGTGTGAAACTAGAGAGAAAATCCTGGAAGTGAAAGATCACTTCAGTAAAGAGAAACCCTGAAAAAGAACAAAACAAATCCTAGAAATGAAAGTCTCACTAAACCAAATTAAAAATGTAATGGAGGGGCTGGAGCGGTCGCTCAGTGGTTAAGATGCTTGTGGCGCTTGCATGGCATGTGACAGGCCATAGGTTTGAACGCTAGCACCATGTACACAACAAAGTATTGGAGCAATGAAAGCCATATGAAAAATGAGAGAGATTCTCTCTCTCTCTCTCATTATCCCTCTCTCTCTTAAAAAAAATGTAATGGAAAGCATCACAAATTTATTAGACTACACTGAAGATAGATTTTTAGGACTTGCAGACAAAGTATATAATCTGGAAAATAAAGCTGACCATAAAGAAAGCTGACCATTGTGTTAAGATACAATGAACATAATATTTAAGCAATCTGGGATAACACTGAGACCAAATTTAAGAATTACTGGGGGTAGATGAAAGCTCTGAAATATATGCAAAAAGAATGTACAATGTTTTCAATGAAATATCATAAAAATTTTCAAACCTCAAGACTGAGATAGTCATACAGGACTCCTATTAGTCAAAAATCACAATAAATCCACTTCAAGACTTGTTATAATGATAATGCCTAGCATACAGAATATGGAGATTTTCAAAAGCTCAAAGAGAAAAAATGACTGGTTACATTTAGAGATAAACCAATCTGGATTTCATCTGATGTTTCAATCCAGACTCAAAAAGTTGGGAAGGAATAATATATACCAAGCACTGAAAGAAAATGGATGTCAACCAAAAATACCATACCCAGCAAAATTAAGCTTCAGAATAAAATTTTTCCATGATAAACATAAACTAAAATAATTTATAATTAGAAAACCTGCATTACAAAACATACTCAATGAAATATTTCATGAAGAAGAAATGAAAAATAAAATGAAAACTGGCATTGGGGGGAATTACACTAGAAGAGTAGTCAAAAGAGAATCAAGTCCAATTTAAACAAATAAATCAAAATAGCAGGAAAGAAAAATCATCTCTCAATAATAACAATGAATATAAGCAATCTAAACTCTTCAATCAAAGGCACAGGTTGGCAGACTGGATTAAAACACAAGAGTCAACATTATGCAGTCTGCAAGAGACTCACTTCATAGGCAAAGACATCCACAGACTGAAGGTGATGGATGGGAAAATGGGACTTGTAAACAAACAGGGTTAGCTATTTTCATATCAGATAGTGGCCCTCAAGTCAAAATTAATCAGAAAAGACAAAGAACGTCACTTTGTACTGCATAAGGAAATCATATATGAAAAAGATATAATGATCATAAGTCCCAAACAATGGAGTATCTATGTATATAAAATTGTTCTCAATAACAATCAGAACATAATACAATAATACTGGGTGACTTTTATTTTTTAACACACTTCTCTCTCCATTAGATAGATCATCAAAGCATAAACTAAGTAAAGATTCTACAGAAGTTAAAAATACAATAATATGGACCTAATAACTAGAATATTTCATCAATGAATGACTGAATTCGCTTTTTTATCAGCAGCACATGGAACATTTTCTAAAATAGACCATAATTTAGGTCATGAAAAAAATTTTAGCAAACACAGACAAAAAAACAGAGAAAATACCTTACATTCTCTCAGATCATAATGGAATAAAATTAGAATTCAACAATAAGATAAAAAACAAACAAACTCTAACACCTGGAGATTAAATAATACACTTTTGAGTAATGAATGGATAGCAGAAGAAATCAGGTAAAATGAAGTAAACTTCTCTGGGACAGTATGAAGGCAGTTCTAAAGAAAGTTCATTGAACTGAGCTCATATATTAAAAGAATAGAAACGTAACAATACAATAATACATCTCAAGGCTCTAGAAAAAAAAGAACCAACACCAAAATCACTACAAGACAGGAAGTAATTAAAATCATAGCCAAAATCAATGAAGTCAAGATTTAAAAAAATTACAAAAGATCATTGAAAAAAATTTTTAAGAGAGAGGGACAGAGAAAGAATCAATGAAGTTAAGATTTAAAAAAATTACAAAAGATCATTGAAAGTTTTTTTTTTTCTTAAGGGAGAGGGACAGAGAAAGAGAGAGAATCAATTTTAATTTAGTTCTTCATGTGGACCTTGTCGTTACAAGACTCCATTGTGTACATGGTACTGGGGTTTGAACTCCTGTACTTGTGCTTGCCAGGCCAGCGCTGTAACCGCTGAGCCACCACTTTAGCCCCAACAGTTGATTTTTTGAAAGGATAAACAAAATTGATACAGTTTTAGCAAAACTACACATAAGAAAGAGGGGAAATACTCAAATTTGAGATGAAAAAGGAAATGAACACCACAGACACTACTGAAATCCAGAGGATCATCAGAAACTATTTTGAAAATTTATACTCCAATAAGCTAGAAAATCTTCAAGATATTGACAGAATCCTAGCAGCATATGACCTACCCAAATTGAACCATGAGGATGTATCTATGATAGCTGATGGGAAACCATAGATATGTGGGAGGGGGGAGAATCAACAATGTATCTTACTCTTTAATCACCAGAGAAGCCTAATGGAATCATTTAATTCTGGAAAATGAATATATATATATATAATGTATATGTGTATATATATAATGTATATGCATATATAATGTATATGTATATATACATTCATATATAATGTGTATGTATATATATACATTCATATATATATGACATTTATATCTGTCATAGGGAGGAAATATAGAAGAGTCAAGAGACTAACTTGTGGGTGATGGGGTGATACTGGATTAGGATCAAGGACATATCACATTGTTACTACATATACATTTATGATTATACAACCATGCAAGTCCTCAATAAAAAAATAAAAACAGAAAAAGCCTTCCAATAAAGATAAGCCCAGGAATGCACCAGATGGATTCTCAGACAAATTTTTATCAGATCTTTAAAAAAGAACTAATGGCAATCCTCAAATTATTCCATGAAAAAGAAAAGGAGCGAACTGTGCCAAACTTATCCTATGAAACCAGCATCATCCTAATACCAAAACTAGACAAAGACACATGAAAGGAAAAGAAAATTTCAGACCAATATCCTTGAGGATAATAGATGCAAAAATTCTGAATACTGGAAAATTGCATACAAAAACACATTTAAAAGATAGTACGGCTGGATGCAGTGGCGAATGGCTATAATTCCTGTAGCTCAGGAGGCTGAGACACAAGGATGGCAAGTTCCATGCCAGTCTCAGTTGCTATCTCGAAATAAAAAACAAAAAGGGCTGGGGATGTCGTTCAGTGGTTAAGCACCCCTGAGTTCATCCCTGGTACCAGAAAAAACAAACAAACAAACAAACAACAACAACAAAAAACCCTCAAAACCAAAAGAACCAGGGCACCATGATTAAGTGGGTTTAATCCCAGGGCTGCAGTTGGTTTAACATGTGAAAGTCAGTAAATTTAATTCACCTCATAAATAGACTTAAGGACAAGAATCACATGATTATCTCAATAGATACAGAAAAAAGTACAACACCCATTCATGTTTAAAACACTAGAAAAACTAGGGATAGAAGGAACTTACCTCAACATTATAAAGGCTATATATGACAAACGCAAGGCCAACATACTGAATGGAAAAAGCCTGAAAGCATTTCCTCAAAAACAAGAAGAAAGATGCCCACTTTTACCACTTCTTGTCAACACAGTCCTTGAAACTCTAGCCACAGCTATCAGGAAAGAGAAGGAAATTAAATGGACATAAATAGGAAAAGAAGAGTTCAAATTATCTGTTTGCTGATGACATGACCCTATATTTAAAAGGCCCAGAAAACTCCACCAGAAGGCTTCTTGAGCACTTAAATGAATTCAGTAAAATAGCAGGATACAAGATCAACATTCATAAATCTAAATGCCAATGATGAATCTCCAAAAAAAGAAATTAGGAAAACTATCCCATTCACAATAGCCTCAAATAAAAAATAAAATACTTGGGAATCAATCTAACAAAAGAGGTAAAGGACCTGTGCAATGAAAACTACAGAATAAAAGATGGAGCTTTCAATATCATGGATAGGCAGAATTAATATTGCCAAAATGGTCATAATATCAAAAGCGCTATAGAGATTCAACACAATTACCATCAAAATTCCAATGACATTCTTCAAAGAACTAGAAAAGGCAGTTATGAAATTCATTTGGAAAAATGAGAGATTCAGAATAGCTAAAGCAATCCTTAGTGAGAAAAGTAAAGCAGGAGGCATCAACAATATTGGACCTCAAATTATACCATAGAGCTATAGTAACAAAAACAGCATGGTACTGGCACCAAAACAGTCATGAAGACCAATGGACTAGAATAGAAAACACAGACATAAGTCCCCATAAATATAATTATCTCACACTAGGCAAAGGTGCCAAAAAACACACGTTGGAGAAAACAGCCTTTTTAGCAAATAGTGTTGGGAAAAGTGTAAACTTATATAGAAGAATGAAATTCAACCCCAGTCTTTCACCCTGCACAAAACGCAACTCAAAATGCCTCAAAGACCTAGGAATTAGACCAGAAACCCTGAAACTGCTAGAAGAAAATGTAGGCCCAGCACCGCAACATGTTGGCACAGGAAGACTTCCTTAACAAGACTCCTAAAATGCAGGAAAATAAAATTATAAAAGTAATAAGTGGGATGTTATCAAATTAAAAAGCTTCTGCACAGCAAAGGAAATAATTAAGAACTTACAGAATGGGAGCAAATCTGATCTTCAGATACAGCATAAATATTCAGAACTTACAAACAACTCAAAAGACTTAACACACACACACACAAACCCAACAAAACCCCAATCAAGAAATGGGAAAAGATGACGCTGAATTAAAAAAAAAAAAGGGCACTTTTAAAAAGAAGAAACACAGTAATACAGCCAACAAATGTATGAAAAAATGTCCAACATCTCTAGCAATTAAGGAAATGAAAATTACAACTACACAGAGATTTCATCTCACTCTAGTCAGAATGGCAGTTATCGAGAATACAAATAACAATAAATGTTGGCAAGGATGTAAAGAGCACTCATACACTGTTGGTAGGGCTGTGAATTAGTGTACCCACTCTGGAAAGCAGTATGGATATTTCTCAAAAAACTAGGAATAGAGCCACCATATAACCCAGTCATCCCACTCCTCAGTATATATCCAAAAGATTTAAAATCAGCATACTACAGTGAAGCAGCCGCATCAGTGTTTATAGCAGCACAATTCACAGTAAATATGGAATCAATCTGGGATCCCTTCAACAGATGAATGGATAATGAAAATGTGGTACATACACACAATGGAGTATTAGATATACAGAATGATATAGCAGTTGCTTGTAAATGGATGGATCTGGAGACTATCATGCTAAGTGAAATAAGACAGTCCCAAGTCAAAGGTTGAAAGTTTTCTCTAATATGTGGAAGCTAATCCAAAATAAGGGAGGGGGGAATTTAAAAAATAGAATAAAAATCAGTGGAGTAGATGAAGAGGACTGAAGGGGAGGGAAGAGGTATGGGATAAGGAAAGAACAACCCTAACTTTTCTATGTACAAATATGATTCCACAGTGAATTTCACCATCATGTGTAACCACAAGTCACTAATTTTTTTTTTTTTTTAAAGACTAAGTAGCAGAAAGATCAGTAGAGTAGAAGGAAAGGTAAAAGGGGCAGTAGGAGGGAAGGGAAAGGGGAAGTACTGGGGATTAAATTAGAACAAATGATATTCCATACTTTTATGTCAAAATGAATCCTAATGTTATGTAGAACTAAAAAGAACAATAAAAATATCTTAACCAGATTTTATATAATTCAATTTTCTGAAGTTTTAAATTTGTGAGGAAACTTTAAATAAATGTGAGCAAATGGAGCTGAGGCTAAAGCTCTGCAAATACTAAGTAAATGTAAAATACTGAATGATAAACAGAATAAAAGCTTTACTGTACTTTGCAGCAAAAAGAAAAAGAAAAGAAAAAGTTCATCAAGAATCCAATGTATATGGGTTTCAAATGGAAAAGAAATGAAAGGAACTGGAATTAACCTGAAAACAATTTCTAGTACTTAACATGAAGCTTAATGAAACATAAGCTATTGTTGGAAGTTTAAGCATGTTCAAATTAAAAAAAAATCCTGTTACCCTATTATGTTTTTCATTCCAAAATAATTTAACACAAGACTTGATACAAATATTTTATCTTGTTCATAAATTCCCAAATTACCTAGCTACATTTTAATGAAAAATATTAGTTTACTTATTTTCAAAATTTTATGAAAAACAGGCTGGAGCAGTGGCTCGGCAGTTACAGTGCTTGCCCGGCATGCGCAAGTACACGGGTTGAAACCCCAGCACCCACGGACACAACCAATGTCAGACAAAAAAAGCCATGTGAAAAACTCAATTGGTTCTCTCTGTCTCTCTCTCTCTCACTGTCCTTCTCTCTTTTAAAAAAATATTTTATGTAAAAAAATTTTATTTGCAAAACCATAATTAAATATATTTAAGCACTTATAAACAGGCCATGGTGAGAATTTTATCAGTTTCTCCCAACTGCTTTCAGTTCAATTCATCATCATCTAACATAAAACAGTCTTGCTCACTCATCTCTTTCTGAAATGCAAGCCTAATGACATTATTTCATTTCCTAAAATGCTTCAATGGCTTCCCAGTATACTTAGGATAAAGTCAACATTCTATAAAACAGATGACAAAGCCTCACATTTCGTCCTTTTCCAATCTCGTCTCTCAACATCATACTCCAGCAATACTGATCTTTCAACACCCAGACATATGAGGTCTGCTCCTGCCTGTATAAGCTTCCCTCCCTCAACCTTTGCTCTTCACCTCAGTTTAAAATTCCTTTATGGACTGCTTGAAACCTCAAAGCACAGAGACATCTCTGCTGTGGCTTAACAGCATCCTGTATGTGTACTACCATAATATCCATCATGTGCTGAACTGTGTGTTGTTGTCATTGGACCTAAAGCTTGTGTCATGTACCTTACTACTCACATCTAGAGGGGACTCAATTTGTTGACTGATGGTCTGTTAATCTTAATATCTGTATCAATCAAATACTTCCAACAACTGTGCTGCCCTAGCCCTGCCAAAAGAATTTCATTTAGTAATTATGAATATTCCAATTATGAATATTCCAACTTACTCAAAATGTTTTTTTGAAATTAGTGTTAGATATTCGTGACTAAAGCAAAAGTATTTTTTTTAAATATCCATTTAATACCCTTGCTTTACTTACATCTGAAACTGAGGAAGATTTTCGGAGGGCAATGCCAGAGCCAAATCCAAAAATTTGCAAGCAGAGAGATAGAGGTTTAACCACCGCTGACTGTTGTATGAAGTAGAAAAGCCATTACCTCCTGTATAGGTTGTCTCTAGGCCAGCCACAGAGGGGCCTGAGGTCCTGTAAGAAGGGGACAGTGCTGTCAGAGGCTGGACCCATTTGCTCATAGGAAATTACTGGAATATATAAAGTACCAGTTAATACTTTTCATTGCCATTCTGATTCAGTATACCAATAATGTCTAAATTATTGACCATCACTAATTAATTTTGCAGTTCTCAAAAAGTTCACTTTGATATTCAAATTTTTAGAATATAAAGATAGACATAACTTGTATTATACTTGAGAAATATACAAATTGGATAACCAAGAAACTCCTCAGTTTCTTTAAAGGTAGTGGTAAGCTTTCTATAATTATAAACATAGTTATTAGTACAGGATACACTTTATAAACAACAGTGAAGAATATATTTAAGACACAGTCATAACTTTTCTATTTCTAAATCTGTACAAAATTTCTGTATAAATATTCAGCTATAAATTAATAAACTGCTTCTACTAAAAAGAATAAAATTATACTGCATTAAATTGAGAACATATGGAAAGATTGGAACATACGAATATCTTGGTTACTGGATACCTGCCACAATAGATTTTGCTATCTGTCAAGTTTCAGGGACTAAATCGGACTTGGGAAAATTAAAATGGCTCATGTAGCTGAAACAATCTTGCATTGATTGCATTGAGCTAAATTTGTGTTTAGAAGTCAAAGCTGATAGTTTAATTCAGTCTAATTTAATTTAGCTGATAGTTTAATTCAGTTTCAGGATTAAGTAAAATTATATTATATGATCATATCAAGTATTTAGCTAAAGTAGTATATTCACTCCCTAGTTGTTGACCAACATTCTTGGTAACTTCAGGATATTAAAAATTAGTAAGAATACATTGAAATAAATTACACATTACCGTGAAATATCTTCATCAGCAGTGAGCTCCTGCTCCATCAGTAAAAACACCTGTACCTGAAAACCACAAAATAAATGTTAAATGCTTAAACTGGACACTTATCTTTTCATACTGTCTTTAGGCTGTATTTTCATTAGTACAAAAACAAATTTTAGGATAAAAGTTTGAATTTATAGTTTCTGAAATTAAAATGGCAAATTTAGCTACACAGAGCTTTGCTAATCATTTAGCAGTGTCCAGTAAGATGAAGGCAGGCTTTTGTTTTTGGTGCATATGGAACAGTCACAGTTATTTCAAAAAACAAAAAAACAAGCAAAAAATATAAAGCAAACTTCTTTTCAGTGAAATGTTAAAGTAGGTTTCAGAGATACTGATTTCCCTTGCTTATTCATTCTTCTTTCCAGACTCCTCAAATCATTCCTATGAGGATGAGGATGACTACATCTATGAGGTAACTAAATGGTGTAGTCTGGACTTGGGAAGGTTTTATTGTTTGTGAGGTCAGAAAATCTTTGTGAAAGTCTCTCTGAAGCCAGTTTAACTGGGGTAAGTGCTACACTTTGAGAGTGAGTGTATGCTTGTGTTAATCCAACAAAACCCAGTTAAATGTCTCTATCACTAGAGGTATTGTCACAGGTGGGAGCTACCAGACCTGTTGGCCATGACAAAGTTAAAAACAGAAAGAGGGCTGGGGTTGTAGCTCAGTGGCAGAGGGCTTGCCTAGCACATGTGAGGCACGGGTTCAATCCTCAGCAACAGATAAAAAAAATAAAATAAAGATATTGTAAAGGTATTGTGTCCATCTGTGACTAAAAAAAAAGTTAAAAATTACAGAAGAGAGTGGACACTTAATCAGGTCAGATAAAGCAGGGATTATCATAAGCAGCTGGACATCTACATTACAGAATTGAAAGTTTAACTTCTAAGTAGACAGAATCTGACTTATTTTACTATTTTGAACTGTAAAATTATCAGTAAATGATTTAACAGAGTTCAGTTCTCTTTCAAGACTATATTTTATCCAGTAAGCACATGAAAACTAATAACATAGTTTTATTATTTAAATTTATAACCTGACTGAATTAAAACTAACTCACAAGCTCTGTGATCATGGTAGGCCAGAGTGAGGTAAGATGTTGTGGAGACATTCTTAAAAGTAACACTCTGAAAAACAGGAACACTTGAGAATGAAGAGTTGGCACCTGGGGCAAACGAAGACTCTCAACCAATCTCTCTGAAAGAAAGAAATGCAATATATTTTTGCTGCCTAAAGAACTTGAATTATTATTATATAAAACTTTCCATGTGTTCCATTACTTCTTAAACTATCTGGTGAAGGACTACTTTAAAAAATATTGTCATCTATTACAGACTCATACTTTCATAAACAATAATAAATTATCTAGAAAAATAAAAATAGATACACAAAATACAATTACCATTGTCTTATTATTATTCGATTCAATAGATTCAGTCAAATAGCAAATAAAATTTTAAGACATTTACTTTAATCACAGATAAGATAAAATACTATGGCACTACTAGTCCATGGACCACGTTGAGTGAACACTTATTTAGACAACTTAAAAAAAATGGAAATCAAAGAAGTGGGATGTTGTATGTGTGAAATTAAGCATAAAATATTAGGAAAAAAGGAATAATTTATTATCTTCTTGGAGAAGAAAGACATTTCACCAGAAATTAGCAGGTAGGTTTCTGAGGTTGGAGGCTGACAGTAAACTGATTTGGGCAGCAAATAATTCTGCTACAGGTAAAGTTCATCACCACTGTGGAGCTATTTGGTGGCATGGGATGATGAATGGATAGCACCGCTATCCTTTTTTGACATAGAAGGTCACCAAACCCATTTTATGAAGATATTTAAAAAAACTATATGTAACTCTCAATGCAGCCTTCACATTACAGACCACCACATGTTACTTCTAGCTGCTATTTCTTGGCTCTACCTATATTCCATGCCCTCCTTAAGGGTATATGACCTGTTGTCCACAGTGAAAAAAATGCTAACATGCCTGCCTGAGGTGGAACAGTCGTGGCTCATCCTCAAACATGAACTCCTAAAAAGTTTCAAAATTTCTTAACAATTAATATCCAAACAATAAATTTGAGACCATATTTAGGCAAGCTCCACAAATATAGTGTTGATTGTTTTTAGATACTAGAAATAATTTTTGTTGTTTCTGTAGAAAACTCCTAATCACATAACATTCCTAATTAACCTACATTTGGTATATTTTACCCCAACTTACAATTTAGGGAAAGTATTTTCTAAGGAGGAACAATAAAAACAACAACAAAAACAATGACAACAACAAAAAACTATAGTTTAGAAGGTAGAGGAAATAAAGGGTTTTGACTACTTACCTTGTATATCTGGAAGATATTTCTGGTACTGGTCAATTTCACTGCTAAAAATAGCAAATGCTAGTCTTTTGAGAAGCATAGCTCTCTGTTCTAGCTCCACATCTCGATTTGCAAAGAGATTAAGAGAACTGCTTTGAGCCACAGCTACTCGAGCTGCAAAATGAAAGATGAGATTGTGAAAAGTCATCTAGTCAACCGAGGGAAAAAACCTGTTCTATGTTTTTTAAAATGGATAGATGCTTTATGACATTTGCTTGGGGTAAAGGACTTTGAACCACTCTTTGGCACAGAAGAGTTGACACACAGATCTAAAACACACACGCCTGAAGACCAAGTAAGAGGAATTCTCATATATAGACAGTAAAATTTAGAACTATGGGTTTTTGATGGTGAAATCACTAATAATACCATTTTACAAAACCCTTTAAATTTTATGCCA
>PVKS010021592.1:0-34950 GCA_004027875.1 Aplodontia rufa | reverse complement strand
CAAGGATTGATTAAATCACAGTTACTTTAAGTGTCATCTTAACGGTAGCGTATAGTGAATTTAGTAATGCCTTATTTATATTCTTTTGAAATATTAATTTACTTGTGTAATTAAAAAATGACGGAGATCTGGGTCTCGAACTTCAGGAACTACTTGTCCTGATAAAGAATTTTAAGTGGGTGGGATTAGACTAAAGTCTGCGTTATCCTAGAATTAAAGAATTATGATTCAAAACTTTTTTTTTTAACCAACAGAACAGGTGAAACCAAAAAATGTCTCAAGGTAAAATTGCTAAATATTTTTTAAAAATTTATAGTTGTTTTTCTAAGTTCTTACAGTCTAATGTAAGTTATCACATCAAATTAAATTGGCGGTTAGTAATTCGAAACTAGTAATCTGTAGAACATATATGTGGCCTGTGGATTTGAGTCTAGCATGCTTGACCTTTTACCAGTGATTCAGATGCCAGGAAAAGAAGTAAAAGGTGGAAGTTGTTTTTTTTTTTTTTTGCGGGGGAGGGGTAATGGGGTAGGGGAGGACTGGGAGGAGCCATGGCAAAGGGGACAAAGAATGTGAGAGAGCTGAAGAATGAAGTTAGAGATAATCTAGTCTAAATCTTCATTCGTGCACACAAATGCGAAGCCCAAAGCAGCTGCGATACTTGTAGATAGTGGATCTGAAGGCAGGGCTCTTACTCCAGTCCTTTCTACTTGGCACTAGTACTGGGAAATATTTTGATATTCTGAGCTAATTTGTTGTAATGTGTATTTTGTAGTGTTAGGTGGTTTTGAGAAACTGGTTATAATTCATTGAGAACTATGAAAGTGGACTGAGAATCTTTATGGAAGTTATTCCAATAGTAGTAACTTATGGAATGTTAACTTTAAACTCTTGTGTTGGCAAATAAAAATAACTTATGGGTGATAAAAAACTAAAGGAGGAATGAGCCCACCTGGGGGAGAGATCCCAGGACTAGACGTTAAGAACTTTAGTTTTAGTTCTAAATCCAAATTTTACCCCTTATTACTGTGTCTCTTTGAAAGGGTCATTTAAACTATGTGGGCCTTTGGCATCATCTGTGAAATGTGGATGGTATACTAATGAGATAACTATGTTCTTTTTTTCAACTTTATTGTTATTGGTGCTGATGATTGAAGCCAAGGCCCTGAGCCATGCTCAGCATGTGCTGTATCACTGAGCTACACCCCCAGCAAATTTTTTCCTCTTTAAATTGTGGTTTGTGTGGGATATGAGGGTTATAGCTTTTTGGAAATTTTTATGGTTAAACCGTATGATGATGACTTACTTTCATTTGTGGCTAGTTGCTCAATTCTGATTCCAGGATCCTGGGACTCATAACTAGATTTGTGCAAAGCATTGTCTTAAGTATGAGATGTATTATTGGTAGAACTTCCCTTTAAGGAAACTCCAGTTTCTGCTCATTTGTTTGAGGAATGTGTCTTTCTCTTCCTGTCCTTTACATTTTTTCCCTACTCTAAAACTTAGGACAGGGATCCTTGAAACAGGGAAGTTTTAGAAAGCATTTAATTTTGTGTCAAAAATATAAACATTTAAGGCAATCTCCATTTGAAGGTTCAAGGCAGTAGTTTGGATTTTGAAGGTGAAGATAAAAAAATATTGGATTTTAGAATTTGAGCTAATTTGGTCTAATATTTGTACAGGTTTAAAAAAAAGGCAAAAGCATGCATGCGTGGTGTGTATTAGAGGGTTTAGATTATTGGAGTTTTTGCCATGAAAACAGTTTGCCTTTTGATATGTTTTAGAGTCAAAGACAAGATGAGGAGCTATTTAGTAAACAAGCACATGTCCTTTGTGAGTCTATATTGTTATTCTCACTTATGAATTAGGAAGATAGATTCAAAAAGGGCAAATAGTAACCCAGAGTTGTAGTACTTAGTCCAATAAAGGATTCTAAGTTGGGCCTCCTCATGTGATAGCCTTTTCTCTTTTCAGTGCTGATTTCTATATTCCACAGATGGAGATTCCTAAGGCCCCCATCTCTCAGTTAAATCTAAAAACAACTGCAGTGTTAAAAAGTAACATGGGTTGCCGGACCTGGTGCCATATACCTGTAATTCCAGCAAATTGGGTGGTTGAGGCAGAAGGATCACAAATTGGGAGGCCAGCCTCAGCAACTTGGTGAGACCTGTCTCAAAAAATTTTACAAAAAGAAGAAATGGGGGTATAGCTCTGTGGTAGAGCACCCTCTGATTCAGCCCCCAGCGTACCCCCTTCCCCGAAAAACCCATGACTTGCTGGATTTGGCTAAGTGCTCAGAGACAGATAAGGTCTCACTTTAATCTCACTGCAGTTTTCTGTGTGTAGCTACTGTAAACAAAAAGTTACTGATCATTACATTGGACTGAGCTGGACGAGGCCCCAGAACCCAGCTAAAAATCAAAGTGGAGTCCTTCACACTAAAATTTCTCATCACCAAACTGAACTGATGATTATAAGCAGTCAGGATTAGAGAGAGCAGCTAAATATCCCAAGGTGTGTTTTAATTGGCATGATAATGACATTCTTTCTGCTTTAATCCTTATACAAAAGAAGTAATTTTAATCTTATGTTGATTAATCTGTTGTTAATCAGTCATTATTCGGTCTTTCCTGGTCTGCCTCACCGGAATGTTAACTTTGAAATGACCCACCTGGTTTTTCTTTTGTTTGTATGTTCTTCTGCCTTTTTCTGTGTATAAAAATAAACCTTTTCTGATCAACCTTTTGGAATACTTATTCTATTTTATGGAATAGACTGTTTCTAATTCTAGAATTGGAGAAAAACCAACTAAGATCTTTAAATGAAATTGATACTTTTTCCTTCTATTGTTGTTGTCTCCATTTTTCCAGAGGAAGGTTAGGCAGAGTGGATAAGTTACTAGCCCAGGGGTCTCAAGCATGCAGACAGGCCTAGACCTGAATTTGTCAAATAAGAACGATCTCTTAACCATTGTGCTTGCTCTGCTGGCTCTTGAACCCGGAACAAATAGTGGGTTGTTGTTGAAAACGATCAATGTGAACGGCTACCTCATGCAAGTCTCTATTTCATAAAGTTCAGTCAGGCATCAACTCATGTGATTTGAGCTTACCCATGGGGTGGGGTTCTTCATCTTACATCTGAAGGTTTCTTTTTCATCAGAGTACAGAGGGCAGGACTTTGTACAGCTGCTTTCTTGGAATTAGGAGTATGGAAGTTGACTGTCCTTTGCCCCACAGGGAAGAGGGATACCCAAGGGCAGAAAAGGGGCAAACATATTGGGACTGGCCATAAAGACATGAAGTAGGTTTTTGTAGTGACTGACAAGTGCGCTCTAAAGATGCTTATTCTAACAAGATGACTGTTCTGAAGGATAACATTCATTTTAATTTGAAAAAAAAATGTGGCAACTATGTGTAGAAAAATCAGTTTTGTGACTTTAATCTCATCACTGTGTACTTTTTCCATGGTCTCCTCTTGTTGCACAGTTACCTAGTGCGTGTGATTGAATCAAGACTTGCTTTGGGGGGTCTGGTGAGACAGGCTGCACTATATGCATTTGGGTTTGCTTAGCTGTCTTCCAAAGGTAATAATCAACCATCTTCAGCTGTGCCAAATTTCCTATTCTTTTTAGGTTCTCACCACTCATGTGGAATGCCACAATGTCTAGCATAGTGTAAATAAAATAAGATTGAGTTAAAATGTTGCTTTGCAATGTCAAAAACCTTAGAATTCTGGGACAGGAGGAAGGCAAACCAAATGCATACTAACGGCTATCCTTCAAACAGTGCACTCACAACGTGAAAACAGGCTGTAGAGTAGCTATAGCTGGTGTTTCCAGGGTTTGCAAGAATTTTCAGAGGCACCTGACGAATCCGATTGAGGAAGTCTTTCCTTTTATAGATGATTATGGGGAAACAGACTGAAGTAACAGAATTAGAAAGGGGAAGTTAGAAAGTTTCCTGATCTTTGAGTTTTTTTAGGAACTTTGAGGTTCCTGGATCTGAATCTTTTGCTGAGATGGTGGAAAGTTTGTTGGGCTGCATCTTCATATTAGTTTATTTCTGAGTTTGGGACTCACACTTGCTTTTGTCTCTACCCGTCTTTGAAGTAGGCACCTGGGTTGCACTTTTTTCCTCCCCCCCACCCCGAGAGAGGGACAGTGAGAATCAGTTTTATTTAGTTTTTCATGTGGCTTTCATTGCTCCCATCCTTTGTTGCGTATGTGGTGCTGGGGCACGAACCCATGTCCTTGCACATGCCAGGCACGCCCTAACCACTAAGCCACCGCTCTAGCTCGTGCAGCCTCGTCTTGAAAATGCAGCCAGCCATTTGGAGAACTTCATTGGGCCAGCTGCTCTTCAGCTTCAAGCTCTCTTCTCTAGGATCATTGCCTTCAGGACTGTTAAGTTCTTTCAGGGGCTGGAGCAGTGACTCAGTGGTCAGGGCACTTGTCTGACATGCCCAAGGATGTGCATTCAAACTCCAGTGCCATATACACTAAGAAGTGTTGGAGCAACAAAAATCACATGAAAAGCTAAATAAAATTGATCCCCCCTCCCTCTCTCACTGCCCCTCTCTTAAAAAAAAGGAAAAAAGAAGTTCTTTCATCTGTTGTCTAGAATGTCCCTATTAACCATACCATACACTCCCATCCCCCACTCCAGACTATGCTGAACAAGTCTAGTTCTATTCAACTAGTTTCCAAATATTCAAGAGCAGTCATCATGTCCTCCCAGAGATGTCTCTTATCTAGGCCAAACAGCCTTCCTTCCTGGAGAAGTTTTTTTTTTTATGGTTTTGAGGCCTCTTTCCCTTTTCAAAATGTTCCTTCTAAAGTGTGTTACCCAGAATAAGTTTCACATTTAGTTTAATAATCGTAGAATAAATTAGTCCTGTGACAAACACTATTCTTTTGGTAAATGCAGTCAAATGGCATGTAAGTTAATTTTCCCTCAAACCCCCCATACTACTCACTCTCATGAAGCTTGCTTGAAGTGAAAAACCTCTGTGCTTTAAGGAAAAAAGAAAAAAATGCTGGGCTGGAGATGTGTCCCTGGATTATATTCCCAGCACTGCAAACAAAACAAAAGAACAGCCCCCAAAATTATTCTCTTCTGCCCCATTCAACTACAAAACTTTGTACATTTTGTTTTATAAGATTTTAATAGCTATTTAGAATGTTTTAGAATGTTTCTGTCACAGACCCATGTTACCTCTAACATGCTTTCATCTGAATATTTGGGGAGAACAGTGATATGCCTCTAAAAAACTTTTTAAACTGACCTTAGTCCATTATCCTTTGATTATTTTTGTAACAAGTAATCTGATTGTTTTAGTTGTACTTCTGTTTAGTCTATATTTACTCTGTCTGCAAAGACATTATAGAATCCTGACAGAAATCTTATTGTCACCTGGATATATAGAATCTGCTGCACTGTATCTACTGCCAGTTGAATGAAACTATCCAAAGGAAATAACTTTGGTATCACAGGGCTTACTAAACCCATTCAGGGCCACAGTCATCATTACTTATATTTTCCAAGTGTTTAAAACCATCCTGGTTCTAGATCTATGTAGGATGAATACCAACTTATACTTCCAGTGGCTTTTGTCAAGCTTTGGTTGCTTCATGACACTTTTCTCTTGGTCTCATTGTGTAATTGTGTGTTTTTCTTATCTCCCCTGAGGGTTTTTTGTTTTGTTTAAAGAGACAGAGGGACAGTGAGAGAGAAATAATGAATTTTATTTAGTTTTTCATGTGGCTTTCATTGCTCTGATGCAGCCAGGCAAGTGCCAAAACTGCTGAGCAGCCCCTCCCCTGAATTTTTTGGAGAACCCTCTGTATTTACCCACACCAATTTCTATAAGTAACTTTGAGGCATTTCAAATTTTTTTATATTCTTGAGCACTTTCTAGCTGCAAAGTGATTTTTATTCTTCATAAATTAAAAAATTCCATCTAAAAAGAGAAAATAGCAAATTCCATCTTTTTTTTTTTTAAGAGAGGGACAATGAGGGAGAGAGAATCAATTTTATTTTAGCCTTTTACTTGGCCTTTGTTGCTCTTGACATTTTGTTGTGTATATGCTACTTGGAGTTTGAACCCACGTCCTTGCACATAGAAGGCAAGTGCCTTAGCCACTAAGCCACCGCTCTATCCCCAAATTCCATCTTATTAATAAACTTAGGCAAATGCCACTTCTAAACAAATAGTATTCTAAAGTCTATCAAATTATTGGTTAGTAGCTTATTTTAAAGTAATTATGGGTTCTTCCACATATTTTAATTTAAATCTTCAAAGAGGAACACATGCTTCATATTACCAAACGTGTGTTATAAATAGAAACATTCCTTTTTTTTCCTCCCCCTCTTCAGCAGTGCTGGGGTTTGTATACCAGGCTTCATGCATGCTAGGGAAGCACAGAGCCACATCCCTAGCCTAGCAACTAACTTACTGTTCATATGTAAAGTGTCACTAAAGTAGATTTATAGAATTTTATAATAGGAACAGAAATTGGGGTAGAAGGAAGGAGGAGGCAGTATTTATTAAGAGTATCCCAGGTATTAGGTCCTGTGTTCTGTGTTGGAAGTAATTTAAGTAGTTAGTAATGGGAGCTGTTTGGAATGATAGTTTGAGCAGTGATTGATTTAAAGGTAGTTTTGGTTGTAATTACAATATTATGTGGGGGTTTTTTTTTGTTTTGTTTTGTTTTTTTCTTTTTAAGGAACAGTGAACAGAATGAATATCTCCCAGGACCAGAGCAGCTGCTCCGGTAATAGAGAAGCTCTCCTGAGATGTAGTGATGCACGGAGGGACTTGGAGCTTGCTATTGGTGGAGTTCTCCGGGCTGAACAGCAAATTAAAGATAACCTGCGAGAGGTATGATGTGTGCTTTTCTCTTCCCTTGTCTGGACTCTCGGGCTGACTAGAGCATAGCCAATGACTTGGCTTCTTGGTTCCAACCAACACATTTCACCCCATGCCCTGAATGATCTGCCTAATCTTAGCTGCTTGGCATATTGATGTCTTTGATTTCAAGGAGAAATAAGGCAGATGCTAGTAGCATAGTCTGGAAAGCCCTATACTACTATGGAGAATTCCATTCAACATGTATTTTTGATTGCTTCTCTGTGTGGTCTCCATGTCAGGCACTGTCACCAGTGAAAAGTAACGAAAGGAGTGGGCAATAGTTGGCTTAGCTGTATCTTCTTGATATGAAGGATGGTACTTCAGCATGGCTCTGTCTCATTGTAGCTTGTTGGTGGCATCACTTTGGTGGCACAGATCGGTAAATGATTGTGTCATTCTGAAAGTCCGAATGAAGTCTGTTAGTTCCAATAGTAATCTTTTGGTGAGTGTTTAAAGAAGTACGTGACTGGGGCTGGAGTGGTGGCTTGGCGGTTACGGTGCTTTGCCCGGCCTGCGCGAGTACACGGGTTCAAACCCCAGCAACCCACATACACAACTAAGTGTCAGAGCAACTAAAGCCATGTGAAAAACTCAATAAAAATTGATTCTCTCTCTCTCTTTCTCTCTCTCACTGTCCTTCTCGCTTAAAAAAAAGAAAAAGAAAAAAAGAACTACATGACTTTGAAATATAACTTTGTTACACAGAAAAAAAGATCATTTAAAAATAAAGTTAATGTGGCTTATCAGGAATGATTGATAGGTGTTTTGAGTTTTTCTTTTGGGATTTTGATAGTTAGCTCTCATGTGATTCACTGTTAATGCTCTCAGAAACATTTAGTTTACAGTTTTACTTAAACTGTCCATCCTAATAGTCTTCTAGCTACTGACATGTGGTGGAACATGTCTTTTCTAAATTAGCCTACTTTAAATGGATTGCTTATTCTGTGAGTGGGGAAAGACATAAAGGCTGCCTGTGGAGCTAACATTCTCTTTCACTGATAAACTTGTAAAGCCATATGTTTTAAAATTATTGGACTGAGGGGGATCAGTATCTCCTGGCATGTCCTTGCATTTTCTCCTGATTACTTTAGGAAATCCAAAATAAACCTGATATTCTTAGGAGCAGAAATATTGAAGGAAGATTTTAGAACAGATGTACCTTTATAGCTGAGATTCTTAAACTGGGGTTTGTAGGGCTTGTGGGTCCATCATGTGCCCTTTTGGATTTAAACCCTGAAATTATGGGGAAAATTTTAGTGTATAAATATATATATATATATATATTTTTTTTTTTTTTTTTGGTCGGGTGGTGGGGAGATACTCCTTGATATTGCTAGATAATAAGTGGATTTGTGACCTACAGAAGTTTAAGAACCTCATTGTTCTGTGGGAAACATCATTCTAATGAAACTAACATGCATGTATTTCCTAGGTAAAAGCTCAGATTCACAGTTGTATAAGCCGTCACCTGGAATGCCTTCGGAGCCGTGAGGTATGGCTGTATGAACAGGTAGATCTCATCTATCAGCTTAAGGAGGAGACACTTCAACAGCAGGCTCAGCAGCTCTACTGGGTAAGGTGCCTGCCTGGCTAGAATTGATTTGACATGGTTTCTTGTTATCAGAGAATATCTTTCTTGTATTTCAGTGTTAATGTAAATGAGATAAAAGTTTAATCTCAAATGTTGCTTTTTAACTTGGATATAACTGGTGCTTTTATTATCATTGTGCTTCATTTTTCTTATAGTTATTGGGCCAGTTCAATTGTCTTATTCATCAACTGGAGTGTAGCCAGAACAAAGATCTAGCCAATCAAGTCTCTCTGTGTCTGGAGAGGTAAAGACCCTTTTTGTCTGTTTCTACTTTTGGCTTTTTGGCATAGTAATAGAAGTTCAATTTTGCAACTCCCAGCATGTGTGGGGTATAACTTTTATCTTCCATTTTTGTAATAACATCATCCTGCTTTATGTTTTGTTACACTTGCTTAAATGTGATTAAACCATATACAGTGTTGTTTCCTAGAAAAGTGTGGTTGTAAAATGGCTTTATAATTTGGCTTTTGTTTTAGAAGCAACTGAAACAGTCCTTGAAAATAGCCAAATTTTGCTTATTTTTTCCCCAGACTGGGCAGTTTGACTCTTAAGCCTGAAGATTCGACTGTTCTACTCTTTGAAGCAGATACAACTGCACTGCGCCAAACCATTACCACTTTTGGGTCCCTTAAGACCATTGTGAGTAATGTTGACCTCAGATTCTTCATTGGGTGCTTCTCAGGTCTGCGTCTGCACAGATGGGTTTTCTTAAAAAAAAGTTACATTTTTACTATGAATAGTGGCTTCTTAAGGCCTTAACCTTCAAAAATTGGGAACATGAGTTCTGATAAAGTTGATAGAGCATTAGTCTGATAGTCCGTGGAAAGTTGTTAATTCTCTTGTGTGTCTAAATGTTTTTGCCATATTTTTAATAAAATTAATGGCCTGCATGGTCTTTAATAACAAACTGAATATAGTATCATTTGGGTCTTATTAAATGTGGTAACATTACCAATTCTAGTGAGGATTTCTGATATATGATGACCATTATGTAGTAGACAACTCTTAGATTTACAAATTTCTTTGTAAGCCGTTGAATTCTAGTGAATTCACTATTCTAGTGAAATGGCAATGCTTTGCTTAATACTTTTGAAATTTAGAATTATAGTTTCACTTTTTTGGTATGAAAGCACAGCATAAATAACATGATTAAATTGTCTTTATTTTATAGCAAATTCCTGAGCATCTGATGGCTCATGCTAGTTCATCAAATATTGGGCCCTTCCTAGAGAAAAGAAGTTATATCCCAATGCCAGAGCCGGTAAAATGTCATTTTATTTTTGGTATCTGAATTAATTACTACTAATATTTGCTTTGAGTTTTTATTACATCACTTTTTTGGAGGAGGGGAGCTACTATTTATTTGTAAAAAGTCACCAGTCATAGTTTAATTTAATTGCATGCAATTAAATGCTTCTCTTACAGCACTAAATGTCAAATAGAAATTTGTTATGTAGGTATTGAATAAGAAAACAATTATTAATCAGTTCACAGGAAATTATTATTAGATGTCTTACTGGTACTGATTCTCTCTTGGGTATCCTCTTTCTAATTCATAGAGATGATTTATTTCTAAAGGCAATGTGGATAAAAGATCCTAGACATTTGAGTTGAGAAGAACCTGTTTCTTGTTTGAAAATTATGAAGATTGAGTGGGAGAGACATGTGACTTGCTCAGGGCTGGTAGCAACCCATGATTAGAAAGCTTGGGTCGTATGTTTTGCGGGTGAACTTCTATTGCTTTTGACATTACATTGTTAAGCAGTAAAGTTTTACATGTGATTAGCAGAAGTCAGCATCCAGCCACACAGCTGTACCGCTCAGTGAATGGCTTCTTGGAAGTAGACCTGCCAGTGGTCGTCAGCCTCCTTACTTACCCAGCACCAACCTTCAGGACTGGCTCACCCAAACACAGACCTTGGAGAATAATCAGGTGTGTACTTGCCTTCATTGTCTGAGAGGTAGCTACAGTATGACTGATCTAGTTACTAATTAGGAGCTGTCTTTTTGTATTTGATTGTAATCAGGAAACACACATGCACATTTTGAGGGGGGACGACTAAGCACTGAACCTAGGGTCTGTCTATCCAGCCTTTTTTTTTTTTTTTTTCTTTAAAGAGAACGTGACAGAGAGAGAATCAATTTTATTTTATTTAGTTTTTCATATGGCTTTCATTGCTCCAACACTTCATTGTGTACATGGTGCTGGGGTTTGAACTGCGTCCTCATACATGCCAGGCAAGTGCTGTAACCGCTGAGCCACTGTTCCATCCCCTACCCAGCCCTTTTTATTATGTATTTTGAGACAAGGTCTTTCTAAGTTGCCCAGACTGGCTTTGGAACTTAAGATCCTCCTGTTTCCTGAGTAGCTAGGATTGCAGTGGGAGTCAGCATGCCTGGCTGGACAGGTGATCTTCGTAACTTTTAATTACAATACCGATATCTCTCTCAACTATGGCTAGAAAGTTTAGAAAATAAAGAACTTATAAAATACATAGCCAGGAATGGTGGTGAATGCCTATAATCTCACAGCAGTTTGGGAGACTGTGGCAGGAGTAGCTCATGTTTGAGGCCAGCCTCAGCAACTAAGCAAGGCACTCAGCAACTCAGGGAGACCCTGTCTCAAAATAAAAAGGGCTTAGGGATATGGCTTAGTGGTTAAGTGCCCCTAGGTTCAATCTCTAGTAAATTAAATTAAAAATACACATGCACGCATACACACATGCACGTGTGCACACACACACCCAGTTCCTATATAAAGAGATGCTGTAACATTTTTGTTTATAAACTTCATTTTTCTGTGCAAACATTTTATTTCTTAAATCATTCTGTGAATCTTGTTTTTGTGTGTGGATTTTTTCATCCATATAACATGGAATATTTTTCTGTCATTTAATTTCTTTGGTGAAATATTTCATTGACTAGAATTTAAGTTCCAGTTTTTCTGGATATAAACAGAATTCCCACAAACAGGAGCTAATTATTTTTCATATTCTTGTCTAATACCTTAGGAATAAATTCCTAGAAATGCCCTTTAAGACTTTCGATATATATTGCCTTTGGCTTTCCAGGAAGTTGGTAACACTTGATTTTTCCATTAGCAGAGTATTCAGGGTACTGGCTCTCATATCCTTTGCCTATTTTTATCTTCTTTACTTATGAGAATACTACAGAGAGGTACTAGCCGCTTTTTTTTTTTTAATCAAATATGCCACAAATACTGAATACTGTTTGCCTTTTTTTTTTGTACTTATCAGTGTTCTTTTCCCCCACCAGGGATTGAACCCAGGGGCCTAGGGGTGCTTAACCACTTAGCTGTATCTCAAGTGCTTTTATTTTTTTTGAGATAGGGTTTCAAAAAGTTCAAAGTTGTTGAGGCTGGCTTTGAACTTGCGATCCTCCTGCTGCAGCCTCCCGACCTGCTGAGATTATAGGTGTATACCACCATGCCTGGCTACTTACCAGTTTTTTGAAACTACAAAAAATATGATTTTTATGTAGTCACATGCTTGTCACTCATTTTTATATATTTAGATTTAGAAACATTGGGCATGACAGTAGATATGCAGATAGAATCCCCAAAGCAGTCATAATTATTCTGGCAAACTAATGTTGTGTACTTCTTGTATAGACCTCTGCAAGAGCCTGCAATTTCTTCAGTAATGTCTGGGGCAACCTAAAGGGCTTAGAAAACTGGCTTCTTAAGAGTCAGCAACAAGAAGGTCCAGGAAAACCAAGTTATCACAAGTTTAACAGCCATTCTACCACCAGTTCTTTCTCCATTGAAGAAGAAAAGATTGAAGATCTAGAGGTCCTTGAACAAAATGAGATGGGTTTGTCTGATTGGCTGGTGACTCCCCAGGAACCCTGCAAGCCGGAGAAGCCTGAGAACAGCAGCCATGAACCCAGTGAGAAGTTTAAGCTCTTATTCCAGGTGTTCCAAGAACCTTATAGTGTGAATGATTGGCTTGCCAAGCCTGACTCCTGTACTAATTGTTGGGGCAACCAGCCCAAAGGGGTAGAGATTGAAAACCTGGGCAGTCTCAGATGTCTGAATGATCACTTGGAGGCCAAGAAACCAGTGTCCACCCCCAGCATGATTATTGACGATTGGCTTGTCCAGAACCATCAGGACCCGTATAAAGTGGAAGAGGTATGCAAAGCCAATGAGCCCTGCATGAGCTTTGCAGAATGTGTGTGTGAGGAGAATTGTGAGAAGGAAGCTTTGTGTAGATGGCTTCTGAAGAAAGAAGGAAAGGATAAAAATGGGATGCCTGTAGAACCCAAACCTGAGCCTGAGAAACAGAGAGAGTACCTGAATATGTGGCTCTGTCCTTCCAGAAATGAGGTAACAGAACAAGCCAATGCACCAAAGGTAAAGGCTCCTTCTAGAATTGCTGATTCCTTTCAAATCATAAAGAAGAGTTCCTTGTCAGGGTGGCTCCTCCAGCCCTCACGCAAAGAAGGAAGTTCCAAGGAAGTGCCTGCTGCTGAGGACAGGGTTGGCAAACAAAAGGTTAAAAGCCCCATTACCACTTCCTGGTGTCCCTTTAACACTGCTGACTGGGTCTTACCAGGAAAGAAGGTGGGAAACCTCAGCCATTTATCCTCTGGAGAAGACAAGTGGCTACTTCGAAAGAAGGCCCAGGTAAGAAGACATTAGAATTGCCCCGTTTGAGCTTTACTTTCTTAATTCTAAATCTTGAAAATGGGCCAGATTTTAAGATATGTTAGATGCTAAATTTGGCTGAGGTACTAATTTTGGTGTCATGTTAGCCAACCCTCATCCTTATTAGAATAGCCAACATTTGCAATTTTTTTTCTTGCCTTTTTTTTTTTTTTTTGTAAAAAGGGACAGTGAGAGAGAGAAAGAGAATCAGTTTTATCTTTCCATCTGGTTTTCATTACTCCAAAACTTCAGTTTTTGTATGTGGTGCTGGGGGGTTTGACTAGGGTCCTTCCTCATGCCAGGCAAGCACCAGAACAGCTGAACCACTGCTCCAGCCCCAACATTTCTATTCTTTATAGGGGCTGTTTTGAAAGTGAGTTAAGTTGGTTTCATGCCTTCCAGATGCCATGAAGCAAGACCTTTTTTCTTCTTTCAGGAAGTATTTCTTAACTCACCCCTTCAAGAGGAACATAAGTTTCCTCCAGACTGTTACGGTCTCCCAGCAGTTTGTGATCTCTTTGCATGTATGCAGCTTAAAGTTGATAAAGAAAAGTGGTTGTATCGAACTCCTCTACAGGTGGGTATACGCTTACTAGTGTGAATATTACAGGAACATATCTGGTTATAAAATGTTGTCTTGAGTTCACACTTTGCCCTTTGGATCATGTTCCTGTTATTATAAGGGTGGGAAGAGGGAGTGCTTAAAAATTTCATGTGTTGCACTTGAATTTGCTGTCACTATGTGTATTTGAAAGTGACTGTTAAAGATATAATTGTTGGGAGTTTTCAGATCCCACAAATTCTAGTAGCTTATTGAGAACCGGGTCATTTTTAAGGTGGGGAGAATTTGCTTTTATTCTCCAGCAAAGTGATGTCTTATCTGGGCTTTTCTTTACAGATGTGAAGGAATGGACTACTATAGTCAAGCAGCTTCTGTGCTGATTATCACACATCCATGGATCGAGTGACTGCAGCTTGCCAAACCATTGTGTTCCTGGGTCCGACCAGTCATCTTAGTTCCTTTCCTAATTTCCTTTTCTAATTCAAAATTAACATCAATCAGATTGAGTTTCTTTGTAAAAGAAAGAGGCTCTTTTTTGATATGAGATGATTCATTTCCTTCTTATTGTAGTGTTCACTTAATTTGCCCCCACATTACAAATGTAGCATCTTGCTGGATAGGTTGTCACCAGCTTTCACAGCTCCTTAGATTGGGTTGTTACTAGAAGTACATAAACACTGTACTTAAAAAGTGAATATTTCTGTAATCAAAGTGTGTCGATTTATTGTAAAACTAGTTAACTTGCCCAATCTTTTGACTTGCTCTTTAGATGCTTCTCTTGCTGTGGGTTTTCTATTAGTGGTCTGAAATGATAGTTCAATTAATATGTAGCATATTTCACACAAATAATATTGCTGATATGATTTTTGTGTTCTAACCAAAATGAATTAGTACTATTGACAATTTTGATATTACCAAACACTTTAGCCTACATGTAAGTTCTATTTTTCTTCAATTGAAATTCACTGACTATAAATTTAGGCTTTCTCTGAATGTTAAAGTATCCAGTGAGATCTTTGGGGATTATATTATTTAAAGACCATTTTCAGAATAATGCTAGCCTTTTTTTTTCCCTCCTAATATTCTATAGAACCATACGCCTTTTGAGCTCCAGTATTTACTAAGAGCAAAAAGTCAAAACATGCTGAAAAAGTAGTACTTGAACCATTCACTATTCTAGGGATTATTGGTGCATCCTGTGTAAATAAATGGAAGCTGAGCTTGAAACCTGGTGCTTTTGACTAGGGATAACGTCAATGTCCTATCACTGTAAGCACAGCATTCCTGTACCTCCAAAAGTATGATGTAGTGACATTTTAGTGAACAGGCCATTTTCAACACTTGTGCCTTGGGTGTTTATTGAAGGTTTATGAAAACTATTTGATGTTTTCTCAATACCATTAAAGTCATGTCCATGTTGTAAAGTTTCTCTGTGAGAGAGAAGTAGAATTGACCTTTTAAAATATTCTTGGAAGCCGTAGCTGCCTTCTAAGCTTTAGAATTTTTAGGCCTCTCAACTACTTATGTTATTGGAAGTGCTTTTGGGGGAAACTTCAAGGTCCTATACTGACACTGCCATTTAGTGTCGCAGGAATTCTTTGAACCACAACCGAAAAAGAGCCTCATTGTTTCTTCATACCCCCCAGATGCCACTGAGGAATTATTATAAAGGTGGTAGGTAACTGGAGTCTTTCTAATGTCTTAGGTTTGCAGGAAACTTTGTAGTTTCTTTTTTGAGGTCTAATACACTGTCTTACATTATCAAAATGTAATTTACATTAATCACTATGCTAATGAATATATAACATTCTTTTGCATTGATGCATTTTATACCCTCCTCCATTAAAAGCATAGTAGCCACACCACAGCTGTTATGTCTGTATTTGAAAACTATGTTGCAAAAACGTGATACCATTTTAAATAATTCTTGGTTAGGGAGTATAGCCAAGAAATGACTGTTCTATTCACAGTATAACTTACGAATCTTAAATTAGCAAAGAATAGATCATTACTTCCATTTTCAGCCTTTTCTTGAAAATTCTTCACATCTACTTTTTTTACACCGGAATTTAACAACTAAGATTCAGTGCTTTTCTGCTGGACTCCCTTTGCTAGATTAATCCTTAAAAAGGCCTTGTTTTAGTTTCTCCAATCTTAGCCACGAGTTGTATAGTATTTATATGTAGCTGATTACATTTTATGGGTAAGCAGCTCATAAATTAAACTTGTCCTTATTTCCTTTTGATTTTCCCAAGGCTTCCTGAAAAACTTCTAGCCTTTAATTAGGAGTTACTGTGTACAGAATTTATTTAAACATGATTGTTGGCTAGATTGTTCTACCATAGTGCTCTGATAAATGCCAATTTGTTAGTCCGCTTACTGATGAAGAGTCCTAACAGTTACTGCCACCAACAGCCCTTCATTGCAATACAAACATATTAGGTATGGCCTTATTTAGGTAGCAGAAAATGCCAAAATTAACTCTGTCTTTATGCCCAGGTAGATATTTTGTTTCTTAATTTTATTTTTAAAATTTTTTGTGATCCTGGGGGTTGAACCAAGGCCACTCAGCCACTGAGTTACTCCCAGTTCTTTTTAGTACTTCAGACAGGGTCTAAGTTGCAGAAGTTGGCCTCAAACCTGTGATCCTCTTACCTCAGCCCCTCAAGCTGCTGAGATTAAAGGTGTGCGCCACTGTGCCTGTCTTGGGTAAATGCTTAAAAAAACAAAACAAAAACAAAAACAAAAAAAAAAACAAAAAGTAAGACAATCTATTTACTTTTTTTAATTTGGCCTTTGTTTTTCCAACACTTACTTGTGTATGTGGTGCTGGGGCTTGGACCCAGGTCCTTGTGCATGCCAGGCAAGCACTCTAACCTCTGAACCACTGCTCCAGCTAAGGTAAATTTTTTTTTTTTTTTTTAAGTGCTGAGGACCAAACTCGGGGCATTGTGCATGCTAGGCAAGTGCTCTGCCACTGAGCTAAATCCCCAGCCCCTAGGGTAAATGTTTTTGAATGGAGATACCAATTATCTTCATGTTGGAGTTACAACTTCGGTTTTTTACCCTTTATTCAGAACACAGGGCAACATTACAGTTTGAGATCATTAAATGATCAAACTTAGTGATTATTTTATTATTTAACAAGCATGACCTGAACTCTGAGGGTAAGTGGTTTTCTAGTTCAAGGGGTAGGAGAGAGAACAGCACATGCAAGATCTTCTCCAGAGGAGAACCACATTACTCAGTGAGCCACCAAAGGGTTTTGGCTTCAACTCACTAAGGGCAAGAAGAAATGCAAGTCCTGATATTCAGAATCTCCAATTTTGCAAACTAATTGTAGGTAGACAAGAAGGTAACTCCAGGCTGGTATATTGGTCTGGATGACTAATGAAGTGTCCTACATTTGTGAGTTTGCAAAAATCTTCAGAGTGACTGTTGAAGAAACGAGCCTTTCATGTGTTCCCAGTTATTATATAATGCATAGAGGCTGGTAAGTGTTAGTCCTGCAAGACCACCTCGTGCTGCTCCTCGAAGACCACCTGGGTGAAAAGGGAGAGAAACAGCTTTGTATTGTATAGTGTAAGAATGAAAAGACATCACACTACGGAGTGACACTTAAAAAAAAAATTCCACCCCAAATTGGAGAATCAGTTTTAAATATAATCTAAAAATCACAAATTAAGTCTGGGTTATAAATTCTCAAAACCAGTATTATACATGTATATTTTTATACTTTGACATTCACACCCCCCCTTCCACTTTGTTTTACATTTGTAACTAAGATTATCAGGATTAATGGTTTGATTTATTTCTACCTTGTGAAGTATAGCAATTCTGGACATAAGACCTTGTGCTTATTACTGAAGTTCAGACACATCACACGTTTTTTTGCTAGTCATACAGTTTAGAACTTCACTAGCACTGTCAACAAATTTAAGTTGTAATGTAAATAAGGTGAATCCCCTATGTGGAAACAGTATTAAAAGCCTTTGGACTCTGAACTGGTTCTCCAAATAACTAACTTTGAGGACTCAAGAAGCAGCCATGGTAAAAAATGTGATGCTGAGGTAAACATCATCCCTCCCCTGACCCCGTGCTGCTGTGTTAATCTCTCTACAACAGATGAGCAGTGAGACACCCAGCTTTATTGTACCAGCAGGAAAAAAGTCAAGAATCAGACTTTTTGTTACTTCTTTTTCACAACAAAAGGACACTTTCATGTTGAAAAAGATTTCATTTGAAATACAGAAATATATTTCAGTCACTTGAAAATAGTCCCCAAGACTAAATTTCAACATAGACAATTCCCCAATTATTTATGGTTATGTCAGTCTAATAGCCTTTATGTGGAAAGAGAAACCAAATTAACAAATGCCACAGGAATGGGGGTTCCAAAAGACACTTAAAATAATGTGAGTCTCTTTAAGTTCCAGAAACATGAAGGAATCATAGACTTCAGGTAGATTACCCTGTTCCTTTGTCCAAATCATGTATTAAGAAGACAAAAGTAGGAAGGACCTGTGATGGCCTTATTATAGGCCCTTACTCCATGCCAGTCAATTCTGCGAAATTCAAAGACATTGCTGCTTTAAGCATTTCAAAAGTAAAAATTTCTGCAATGAGTGTCCTACCAGATGGTTGTAGCTGATACATTAGAGGGCCACTCCCTGCAGGAATCTCTCCAGTCTGAAGACTTCTGATAGCTGACCTGCTTAAGTTCTTAGGCCTCCACTACAAAATGCTTTAGTTATCTGTTTTAAACAGATCCAAACAGAAACTGTGCAGACACCTATAAACAACTCTCAAGTGTGTGAAAGGAGGATCAAAATATCTTTAAAAGCCCCACAAATCAAAGTAAATGGGGGTTATCTCCTGGAAGTCCCCATCATCTTTACTGTGTTACATTTACACTACAGGCATGGCAGGTTGAATTTGGAAATGTATTCAATGTGGTTGAAAAATAACAGTTGGAAAAGAATGTACATTCATCCTGCTGACTTAATATGATCAGTTTAATGAGGATCTCATGCCTTTGACTAGTAAGTCAAGAAAAAGCTGTAGGGCTGAAACATAACTATAATTAGACCAAATTCCTCAAATGGAAAAAAAACAAGCATGGGAGAATACAGAATATACACCACAATCATGGCTCAGTTACTAGACCTAAACTTTTGAGTGTAATGAAGGTTTCTCTCAAAGAGGCAGTCAAAATATAATACTTTAAACTCCATTATCAACCAACAAAACAAAACAAGCAAGGGCACAAAAGTGCCCTCACTACTGTTTATTAGTAGAAAAAAGGGCAAGGTGGCAGGTAATTGAAAAGGCAAAAGAGTTTTGGAGACACTTCCATTACAATTGAATATCTGTTTTAGACCCCAAAGACTTTGAAAGTCTACCCCTTGGTTTGGAAAGAACCACTATTTTTTCCAACTGACTTTTGCTCGCTCTGAGTGTCTCAAGATGATGGCTTCTATTTGGCCCTTGTGGAAGAATTTTCACACTAGCTTTTCAGATACCAAATAAATCTTCCATGGGAATCCTCTTTGGTGTAGGTATTAGGAGTAGAATGACATACAATGACAATGGGATCTATAAGGCCTTAAGATCTTTGGGATACTACTATACATTAAATGTCCCAAAAAGCAGTTTTTCTAACCAAAACTAAAGCTTAGTTTGAATCAGAGTAGTTAGTTCTTTAAAGGGTGGACAGAAAAAAGTAACCTCTAGCAAGAAGTCGCTAAACATATGGTAAAATTTAGTTTTCTTTACCACATAGCTAATCCTGGTTAAGGGCAGAATTTTATCATATACCAGACATATGTTAACTTGAACCAGTTAATTCCAGGGTTTCCCAATTGGTCAATTTACCAAGTTTAAGAGCCTCCACTTTTAAGTTCTCTGTAATTAAACAACTTCCGCACGACTAAGTACAGGAAATTGATCATTAAATACATTTGCTCTGAATACAGAGTAAGCAAATAAGGACAATGGTCAATCTCTATAGAGCAAAGCAAATAAGACTTGTGGACTTGTGTTTCAGTTTTACCGCTTATCTTTTGAATCCTTACACAACTCTTCCAGAGAGAGAGAAAAAAATAAGTACCACTCCACCCCCATTACTGGGGATTGAACCCAGGGGTGCTTAACCACTGAGCCACATCCCCATCTCATTTTTATTTTGAGATAGGGCCTCACTAAGTTGCTGAGACTGGCTTTGAACTTGCAATCCTCCTGCCTCAGCCTCCCAAGTTGCTGGGATTACAGGCAGGCATACGACCACTGTGTATGGCTAAATGTTGGTTTTTCTAAATGGGAAAATAAGAACCAGAATATTTAGGTGCCCTGTTTCTGAAATATAGAGCTGGTTAACGGCAGAGCTAACATATTAAGATGATAATTACTTTTTTTTTTTGTTAAAGGAGCTGTACAGTAAATACTTGGAGCTGTTATTATCTAGGTGCTTATACAACCATTTAAATGTACCTACTTTAAAAAGGCAAAACACATCCTTAGCTTTTACACACTGAATAGACAGGCAGCATGCTAGCAAAAATTAGTGGCCCCTGCTTCACAGGGATAGCCTTAACTTACATAGTGCTATGACTACTAAACAGCATTTTGTGGGTCTGTTCAGTTATTTTAAACTTTTCATTATTTTTTTTTTTTTAAATTATGGCGTAGGGGCTCGAGTTCTAGCTCAGTGGTAAAAGTCTCAGCATGCGTAGAGCTCTGGATTCAATCACCAGCATCCGATAAAAAAGAAATAAAACTAACACATGTAACATCTTAAACTTATTTAAAAATTTATCATCTTAAACTTTTTTTTTAAGAATACAGTTAGTTAAGTGGCATTATGTACATTTGCACTGTTGTACTATTATCACCAACACCTACTGTCAGAGTAACTCTTCATCTTGCAAAACTAAAACTTTGAATCCATTATACACTTCCCATTCCTGGCAACCACTATTATACTTTTGTCCCTTTGACTTGATTATTCTAAATGTCTCATATATGTAGAATCACACAATATTAGTCCTTTTGTGACTGGCTTACTTCACAGCATAAGGTTCATCCATGCTGTTGCAGGCAAGAGAAGTTTCTTCTTTCTAAAGACTGAATAATATTCTGTTGTATGTATATACACATTCTGTGTATCCAATCATTCATCAAATGATTAACAGATACTTGGGTATCCACCTTTTGGCTATTGTGAATAATGTTAAGAACTAAAGAGTAACGGAACCAAATCCTGAGGGTTGGATCAATAAAAGCTTGGGGTAAAGAGCAAATTATCAAAGCTAGACAACAGAAAAGGAATTAACATTCATTGAATTATAATTATACTTATGTAATAAGCACTTACTGTAACTTATTATACAACCCTGAAATTAATAATCATGGGTAAGCCCAGTATAAAGACGACCTTTTCCAAAAGATTATATAGCTAGTGAGATTCTAAGTTTTCATTACATTTCTGTCATAAATTACTGAATTAACTACATATGCTCTACATTCATGCCTCTGAAAGGTATCTTTATTTGCTGGACTGCATTGTTAGGCATTAGATCCCTGATTAGCTCAGTTACTCTTTTTTAAGAAAGAAGGGACAGAGTAGAGAAATCAATTTTATTTAGTTTTTCACGTGGCTTTCATTGCTCAGACACTTGGTTGCGTATGTGGTGCTGGGGTTTGAACCTGCGTCCTCGCGCATGCCAGGCAAGCACTAACCGCTGAGCCACTGCTCCAGCCCCCCTCAGTTACTCTTTTTTTTGTAACTCATCCATCACAAGTATCAGGTAATATTCTGCTCTATAGATCTAAGAGGTCAAAAGTTATTACAAAATCCCAAATTTTCTTGAGAGATTTGAGAAAGGAGACTTTTTCTATATTGAAAATGGATTTTGCTTGTTTAAGAGCTCAAAATACTTCTTGCAAAACATGCATGTAATTATATATAAACAGAGTTCCCAGGGATGATACGAGTGAATTACTTTTTATGCCATGAAAGATTTGCCTTGGCAAAGAAAACCTTTGTAATCCTGAAAATATTTTCACCTTGAAAGTCTTCAATATGAAACAAAACTTACATCAACAGCACAAAGATGGCACTCAGCCAGCAAGTTTTGTTGTCTCAACCAATATTTAAGAAGATTTAAGTATTTTGCAAGGCATGGAGGTGCATGCCTGTAATCCCTGCAATTTGGGAGGCTGAGGCAGGAGGATCACAAATTCAAAGCCAGTCTCAGCAACTTAGGATCTGAGCAACTTAGCAATGCCCTGTCTCAAAAAATAGAAAAATTAGCTGGGGATGTAGCTTAGTGGTTAAGTGCCCCTGGGTTCAGTCCTTGGTGGGTGCGTGTGCGCGCACACATGTGCACTAAGAACATCTATAGTTTTGCTATGATCAAATAGCTAGCTCAGGAGTCTTACAGTGGTCTGGTCACATATTTTGAGGAAACAAGATCTTTGAAGTCAAAGATATGGGCAATCCTTCCTCCTATCAAAGTCCTGATTAAAAAATTTCTTTACTTTCCACAACAAAATCAACTTATAAAAACAAAGTAAGTAAGGGGGCATACAAATCCATTTCTTGAAATTAAAAAATTATCATCAGGGTCATTGTTAAAAAGATTCTATTTATCAGTGTCTAAACTCAATAGAGAACCTTCTGATGACTTCTTTATACGACGCTTGGCGTCAACATTTTCCAGTGAGTAAAAATTAATGTAAAATTTTTAATGGGTGAATAGCTAACTGCCATAATACATAAAATGTTTCAACAACTCAGTTAAAGGAACAACCCAATTAGAAATAGAGAAGGGGGCTGGGCCCATTTGTACACACACCATCCCAGCTTCTGGGGAGGCGGAGGCAGGAGGATTGCAAGTTTGGGGCCAGCTTTGGCAACTCAGCGAGACTATGTCTCAAAAATAAAAAGGGCTGAGAATATAGCTAAGTGGAAGAAAATCCCTGGGTTCAATTCCCAGTACAAGAACAACAACAACAACAAAAAAAGAGAGAGAGAAAGGACTTCAGGAGAAAATACAATACCTAAACAATAGAAGTTGCTCAATCTCACAAGCAACCAGGAAAAAAGTGAGACATTAAAATTTTTCACCAAGTAAATAAAAAAAGCAAGCAAATACTTGGAATGGCACTTTGGCTTAGTCATTAACATCATTTTCAATATGTAGATCTTTTGCTCAAGTAACCCGGCTTTTAGCAATTTATCCTACTGTACAAAACTGTATAATATGGTGCTTAAGAGGGGCCTCGAGGTGGTATTTGAACATAGACAAATGATGGAAAGTGTCAGGTACGATGTCTAGAAAGAGAGTTTTAAGAGAATAGCCTAAGGCTCTGAAGTGGATATTAAAAGGCAATGAAGAATCAAATCTATAGCCTCAGTGGAAAGAGAGCAGATCATGTAGATGACTGAGCATCATAGTCTACTATAAAGAACATGGATTAACTAGACTTTTATTAATTCTTACCATCTAAACACCAGAATTTCCATTAAACCATAAGCCTGAAAATGTCTGTTACAACTTATACAAGTTTAAACATTCACCCTTCTCCTGAGTAGTCAGGATTATCTCAGGGTTTAAAAACTCTCATGGGATCCTCCCAGGGTTTTATGATATTCCACACTACCCACAGAAAAACAATCACCCAAATGACCAAGAATCATGGAATCCTCTCAGGGATTTATGACACTCCCCACAACCCACAGAAGAGCAATCACCAAATGACCATTGGCAAAAGAACAATCCTAAACAACAGTATTATGAAGTCAGAAAGAACTGAGATCTTTTAGTGAGTTCAGTCTTCTCTGGAAGAGGCTGCAAGTAAAGGACGAATGGTAAGGAAGCCCAAGAGAACTACCCACTATATTTAATAACACATTTTGCTTCCATAATAAAACAGAAAAAGCAAAGCAGTAAACAGTCTTCCAGGGTCCAATCATCTTTGACATCTATCTCTCCCTCTCCATTCCTTCATATCAGTTGTGAAGTTTATCACCTATCATACCAGTTGAAGTCAATATCACAAACTTCTGTACAAATATTTTTCCTTGACCATTTTGACTTCCAATCTTTCTTACCTACTTAATGCCCAAGGATGATTAGAATACTTCCTGTCAAAAAACCCAAAATTATACTGCTTAATTTTAAAATTCTCTCTCTAGCCTCTCATGCTCTAAGCCTAGACTATGCCCCCAGACCTTTCTCCCAAACCTTCCTCATGTGGTATCAGATGACCACATACATTTGATATTTATTCCATTCTTCAGATTTCAGTCAATTATTCCTCCTTTTCCCTTTCTAAAATTTCCCTTACTTCTCTGTCTTGGAGGCAATTTGATGTGGTGGAAAAGACAATGGGCTTTTAGTAGAGTCACACTAGGGTTTGATTAGCATTATGCCCTAAAGAGCTAGGGAGCAAGTGAACTTTGCTAGACTGAATTTCAACTTGTCTATGAAATACAAGTGACCTTTGCTTCCTTCAGACACATATAAACAAGATGAGCTATGAAAAGCAAGATCATTCCTTTCTTCTGTAAGTACATTCTGTGTAATTCTTAAGGACTTCCTAGTAGGAAGTCAGCAGGCAATATCCATAATTTTAAAAGTCAAGAAACAGCAAGCTAATCACATTATTCAGAGACACGAAAGGGTAAAGAATTAAATTTTGATGCTTTGGAAATGGGGGATTAGCTAAGGTGAGAACGGCGAATGCAGTAGTCTTGCGTATTACTGAAATCTTTTTAAAGAGAGGGAGGGTGAAAGCGACAGTGAGAGAGACAGACAGAAACAGTTTTATTTAGTTTTTCATGTGGCTTTTGTTGCTCCCGAGACTTCATTGTGTACATGGCGCTGGGGTTTGAATCTGCGTACTCACGCATGCAGGGCAAGCACCGTAACTGCTGAGCCACTGCTCCAGCCCCAGATCTTTTCAATTTTAAGAAAAACTTGACTTTTAAAATAATTAAATTAGGCACTGGGCTTAGGGTAGAGTGTGCCCTTAGTACATGCAAGTCCCCTAGGATCAATCCCCAGTCCAATAAAGAAAAGTAAAAAAACTAATTTAGGCATAATCAATATGTTTGCCTCTAACCTACTAAAAACTTACACACAGAAGAGAATGTAGACCTCCAAGTAGAGTAAGATTCTCACAGGAATAACATGCTCTAAATTGAATTTCACCTTTGGCTTTGTGTGTACCAGTAAACTGGGTGGGATGGTGCACAGTTGTAATTCAAACAACTCAGGAGGCTAAGGCAGGAGGATCAGAAAGTGGCGGCTACACTGGGCAACTTTGTGAGACCATCTTCAAACAAAATTTTAAAAACGGTAAGGGATATAGCTCAGTAGTACAGTACTTGCTTAGCATGTATGAAATCCTAAGTTCAAACAATACAAACAATACCCAGTTCCACAAACCAAACAAAAACCAGAAAAAAAGCCCCATTAATTTTGAATATTTTATTGCTTAATCTACCTAAGATAAGGGACAAAAATGAATGAAAAATGCAGAAAAGAATCTTCTTCCATTTTTTTTTTTTTAAAGTAGTGCTGGGGATTGAACCCAGGGTCTGATGCATGCCAGGCAAACATTCTACCACGGAGCTATGCTCCCAGCAAATCTTACCTTTTTTAATGTAAAAACAACAATAACAACAACTATGAACCAAGTGAACCAATGATCCCACTTCTGGGGGTATGTCTAAGAACGTTGAAAGCAGGGTCATAAACAGGTGTTTGTACACGTATGTTCACAGCAGTATTATTTACAATAGCCTAGAGGTGGAAGCAGCTGATGAATTCCTTGATAGAGGAACAGATACACAAATTGTGGTACATACAATGCATATTATTCAGCCTAAAAGGAAAAAAAATTCTGACACATATGAGAACGTAGATGTACTGAGGGTACATTGAGTGAAATATGCCAGTAACAAAAGGGCTCACTTACATGAGGTACCTAGCATAGGTTATCTTCTCAAAATCTAAAAAATTTCAATGATGCATTACACTACTGCATTCTCACCCTAGCTAATTCCCTGCTCCCAAAGGCTGTTGCTTTAATTCTTTATTCTTCCTTTCTGTTCAGAGACAGAAAGCTGGGAGAAATGGAAAATGTTGTTTATTGAGTTATCAGTTTTGCAAGATGAAAAAGTCCCAGAGATTGGCTGTACAACAATGTGAGCTATTCAACAATGTGAGCACACTTATTTGTACCATACACCTAAAAATGACTAAGACAGTAAGCTTTATACTATATTTTACAATTAAAAAAAAAAAAAACAAAATAAGCATGTTAGAGTACTACATCATATTGCAAAAAAAAGAAAAAAAATAATTTTTGTCTTGTTGAAAACTATAAATACTACTGCATATGCATTAAGAAAGTTCTCCATTCAGTAGTACCTACCTGGACATTTATACAACATGCCTGTCATGGTTCCGGCTGCTATTGTGTTGAGGTCATCCTCTGCACCTCGTGTTTTCTCAATGATAACACCAAATGCACTATAGAGCAGAGCTAAAGGGAAAACAGAAGTGATCAGTAATAAAAGTGTGACTAAAAGTCAGTATGACAATTATATTTAGATAAATTATCTGAAGATATATACAGAACAATCCCTAGAACAGTTTCTAATAGCAAAAGCCTGGCAACAAATAAAATGCATTTGTACCATCTACACTGATTGAGAAGGGGACTTTCCATTCAATGGAATACTATAACTATAGTCACTTGAAAAAAAAACCCGGTGGAGTTACATTCATCAATGAATAAAGCAGGCAGATATGCATACTAGTGCATGATTCTGACTGGCTAAGTAAATATTCAGAAGAAACATCAAGAATAACTATTTCTGTAAAGTACTACCAAGGAGGGCCAATGACATTTTAAATTTTCACATAGCCAATGTATGTACTTTGGGTTAAACATTGATATATTCTATTATAAGAAAAAATTTAATTAGCTAGAAGATCTAATAAATGACTATCTCCCAAATCGGCAAGTGAATTACAGCTCTGGCCAGGGGACACCTATAATGTAGCCTTTGAATCACCTCTTTAAAAACCCTCTATTCTCTCTGATAGGTAGAATCACACCCATTGGGATAACACTTTTCTCTCCCCCCCCCCAAAAAAGAAGGAATATTAAGTCTGATTCTCATATATGTAAAAAATCTTAACATTACCTTAACATTAGCACCCCTTGGTTTTATAAACTCTTCCCTAAACAACCCCTTACTTCTGCTTTTATAAATTCTTATCAAGCATGAATACATTAACAATTGTTTTTACCCTTTTCTCAAAATCACAGCTATAATTGACCCTCCAACAATTACACTAAGCTTAGCCTTATCACTCCTCTACTGAGATATTTTCAAATACTTGTATAAAAGTTCACCTTCCCGTTCAATTTATTTAACTGAAAAATGACCATGAGTGGAACATTACCCCTGATCACATTACAAAGGGAACATACAGTGTGACCAACAAGATGACCACTATCCCAGGTTGCACAGGATCGAGGGTTTCTTGCAATGTGGGTCTCATAGTGCTAAAACTGAGAAAGTCTCAGGCGGAAAGAACAGTGACTACCCTAGATATAGAAGCAATTAGAAATAAATAGGAGATTACTGTGCATGCACAAGTGTGTATGTGGGTGATGGGGCGACACAATGGGGACAGAAGAAATGCAGGCATGAGCAGCATATGGAAGTAACTATTTATTAGAATTCAAAATGTGAATCCAGCTTTAAGGTTTTAAAATATACTGCTTCAAAACCCTACAACAAGGCTAGGATCTTACAAAGTCACAACAGAGGAGTTTTCTATCTTTTCAATGAGTTGTCTGCATTTTCTCTTATTTAATCTGCCACAAGGAAAGATTTTCAGACATTCAGCTAAGCTCATAAATTATGAAAACTTTATGTTAGGGCATAGGTGCCACAAGATGGTCTCTTTTAAGTCATCGATAATCAAAAGAACCTATCTTAAACATGTGTTGAAAGCATTTGGTTCTGAGTAAGCACTATTAAATTACTTCTTGTCTAGAACTGCAAATGTTTTGATTATCTACAAAGAACCTATTATGACTCTAGCAATCAGGTCCTTCAAATCTACTTACGTGAACAGGCTGCTGAGCGGGTTATTAGGGAAAAAGCAAAAGGACTGGACTACAGAACCTTGAACCTTTCTTAACATATGTAATCGTTTGCCTTGGACCTAAATTATCTGGATTTCATTTAGTTAAAACAGGATTTTAGTTGGTATCCTGCTTGGACAAGTGAAGGCAGTGTTTAAAAGATTTAAAATTTTTAGAAGTGATATACAGAATGGAAGTAGCGCCTGGGATTATTTCATTAAGTAGTTTGTGGTCTTTCTCCAAATAGTTTCTATTCTACTCACCAAAGTAGATTTAAACAAAAATGTTTTATATCCTAGAACTAGAATTTTGATCAAATTGTTCATACTTTCACAGTCTGTCTTTGCATTAATGAGTTATTATCAAATGAGACTTCTACTTACCAAGAGAACCTAGAGTATTAGCCCAAAGTGCACCTTGCCTAGTCACCATATTCAAAATCCTACCGGGAAGAAAGAATCTGTATTTAGAATCATTACTTTTGTAGTAATCTTAAAAAAACCATAATAAGAGCTATTTTAAATCCCTAGACCCAAGCCTCAAATTTTTCTTAATTTTAAGATACATCTTAATTACTTCCTGAGATTTCAATGAAGAGTATAAGTTTGGGTTAGTTTAAAATTTTCAACACTTTGGGAAAAATTCCTTTATTAAATATATAAAATTGTTTATTATACATTAAATATATAAAAACTTTGAATAACAGCTTGGAAAGTATTTTTACAAAGAAACATTATAGGTCTATGTAAAAAATCTTATTTTTACTATGACAAAATGGCTTTTCTTTTTGGGGAGAAGGAGGTATATTATATGGACTCAAAGTATAAATAAAAAATAGAAATGAATGTAAATAGCCATCTAACTAGAACATATGGAAGAAGTACTGTGTCTGCTTCCTAACTAAAACTAAGCAGTCAAAGCGAATGCTTAGTGCACTCTCTAGGAAGCAAAGTCCTGCCTTGCACCAGTGCCACATGCCACCAGAACAGTGACACAGGCAACCGGATGAAGAAGACAAGATAATTCTCTTCCAGCAGTGTAACACCATCACAGGAATGGTTCTGCCTGGATAGCTGACTACTGCTGGAAATGATGGAAACACAGTAACAAAAAAATAAAAGAACTTAATTTAATTAAGGTTCTACATCAATGAAAATAATACTTCTAAAATGCTTAAAAGTATTAGTATGCTCATAAACATATACTGTCTATAATTATTATTTACTAGTATAAGTTCAACACTCTTGTTTATCTGTAACAGCTTTAACATCATTAATTTTTATTACTGTATTGCTGGTGAGACTGCAAATTGGTAAAATTCTTTGGGATGCAACTTGGTAACCTACCTATTTACTGGGCCCTTATATACTTCTCACCTTACATCATCTCTCAATAACCCTTGAAGGCAGAAAGTAGAGGAAATGTACTCAAGATCATAAAATAGTAAACAATGAAACTAGGATTTTGAAGCCACATATGTATCTGTCTGACCCTAAATCCTATCTATCTTCTTTCCATTATTAGATGTTACCTCCCCATCTCGGTATATAAGGATAATTATAAACTATTATTACTTTAAGAAATATGTTTTCTTCAAAGAGACTTTTCATTTCCAAAATCATGTTTAATATAATATGCAGTATTTGTTTCAAAATAATAGAGGATAAGGAGACAGGATACAACTAAATGTGGCTGATGGTTGAGATGAGTTAATATTCATAGGTATTCATTACACTACTCTATTTTGTATTAATTCAAAATTCCTCATAATACCAAAAGCAAAAAAAAAAAAAATTATTGGAGCATGGGACAAATGTTACAAAAATAAAAAAGATATACTGAAAGAGCTGGGTTGATAATTTAAGTACAGTAATTCACACAGTAAAAAGAATATGAAGAGTTTGACAGGCCTTCAAGTTCTCCAAGTTCTAAATCTCACTAATCTGCTGCCACCTGCTGGCTGAACATGGCATAATGAAGAGGGAGTTTAAAATGTCCTAATTTTAAAACCACAAGCAAAAGAATACATAATGTGAGATTCTACTTACATCAAGTATAAAAACATGCAAAACAGAACAACATACTTTTAGGCAAAATCAACAAACTGGTCATTTTTACTTGTTAAGCACGGTGAAGACATGCACGAGTACACGGGTTCAAACCCCAGGACCCATGTATACTACTAAGTATCAGAGCAACGAAAGCCACATGAAAAACTAAAAACTGATTCTCTGTCTCTCTCGCTGTCCTCCTCTCTTTAAAAAAATTATTGGAGCATGGGACAAATGTTACAAAAATAAAGATATACCCTTTTTGTTGTACCTTCTCTTTTTTGCCAACTTCAAGTTCCTGAGACAAAAAATCTTAATCTTTAAATTTAAAAACTAGGAAATTTATTTAAAGTTTCAGTGCCTCCCCATTTTAGAAATGGAGAGTGAAGGAAATAAGAAATTCAATTAAAATGACAGATTTTGCTATTACTCTTTTTCTTTTTCTGGTTCCAGGGTTTGAACCCAGGGGTACTCAATCACTGAGCCCCAGACCTTTTTCAATTTTGAGATAGGATCTCCCTAACTTGCTTAGGGCCTAAGTTCCTGAGACTGGCTTTGAACTTGTGATCCACCTGCCTCAGCCTCTGGAGTTGCTTGGATTACTGTTGTGTGCCACTGTGCCCAGCTCTAACCAATTTTTTTTTCTTTTTTAAGAGAGGGGGACAGTGAGTGAGAGAGAGCGAGCGAGCAAGCAAGCACATGTGAGCGAAAGTGAGTGTCAGTTTTATTTAGTTTTTCACGTGGCTTTCATGGCTTTCAGAATTTGCTGTGTATGAGGTGCTGGGGGATGAACCTGTGTCCTTGCGCATGCCTGGTAAGTGCTGCAACCATTCAGCCACTGCTCCAGTCCCTAGCCATTACTCTTAGGAGTTACTTATTTCTTCATTACCAAGTTCTCTGGTTCTTAATGTCCACGAACAAACTGAAGTTTGTATCAGTAATTCAACTATTTGAAAAACACGTTATCAAGGTTAGAGAATGGAATACACGTGGCTGCAAAGATAGGCTGGAGTAGCACCAGCTCAACTCAAAAATCACTCCTTTTAAAAGCTTACATTCAATAATCTGATTTCTTGGTTCCTTCTATTTTGATAAGACCAAAAAAAAAAAAAAACCACCAGGAGAATTACAAAGAAAAGAAAAGTATATCAATTTTCTTAACAATTTGTAATCTCAGATTTATATCCATTAAGCAGAGGTTAATACTCAAGCATCACTGTATCAGGTGATTACATGAGACTTACTGTACATTTCTTGGTTTAGACCAGGCCATGTTCTGGGTTTCCTTCAAACCTAGCCGAAGACCGTTCAATGCCCCAAATGTAGCTCCTGGTGAATCAAAATAATATATCCAATTACAGCTTTATATTAAAAAAAGCAAACTGTACTTCTTTTTTTTTTTTTTTTAAGAAAGAGGGACAGTGAGAGAGAGAGAGAGAGAGAAAGAATCAATTTTATTTAGTTTTTCACGTGACTTTCCTTGCTCCAACACTTCATTGTGTACGTGGTGCTGGGGAACTCGCGTACTTGCGCATGCTAGGCAAGCGCCGTAACCGCTGAGCCACCACTCTAGCTCCCAAACTGTACTTCTAAATCATTTTCATTTAATAGAAAAAGAGGATAAATGCAAACACATTAAACCTTGAAACCAATATTCTAATTGCTTTTAAGCATAAACTATTTAAACTGAGGACACAAGAAAAAAAATTGCACACCCACCTGTCATGCAACATCCTCCAATGGTAAGGAACGCTAGTTCAAATCTGCCCCGGGTTTTATTAGCTCCAGTTGGTAAAATAAACTCATCTGTATCCTAATGGGGTAACAAAGAAAATCAAGGTGAGCATCACTTAGGACGTAGCACTTGAAAAGTACTTTTTAAATTTTCAAAGTAGTTTTTCTAGAAAGTAAAATCTCAAATTAATGCAAACTAAACTATGTTATTCAAACAAAAATAAAATTGCAGTAATAGCAACACTTAAAGTGAAAAGAAATAATGTTTACTTCTTAAGAGAGATTCTCATCTAGTACGTTTCCTTCAAAATGTAAATCTGATAGAGTATATGTAATCTGCCCTAATGATAAATGAGAAGTAACAGTGTGAGAGAGTTTAGAAAGGACAGATTTAAAGAAAGGGACGCTGAAAGGCTACAAGAATAGTGGTAGACTATCAAGTCTGAAAGGACCAAATAACTGATTTTGTAGCAATTATACCGTGAGTACCATTTTACTATGTCTAAGACCAAATGATCCTAAAAAATGAGCAAAAACAATTAAAGTACTATATAGTCTATCATTCATCAGTCATACAATGGCAAATTATCCTCTTAATAATTTTTTTTTTAAAGGTACTGGGGATTGAACCCAGAGCCTCATGCAATCTAGGGAAGCACACTACCAGTTCAGTTATATTTTTAGTGCCCCCCTCATAATTCTTACCTATTTGAACAGTATATACTCCTTTGATAACCTTAGGAATAGAACCTATTTCTAGTAAATATAGAGTTAACACAAGTCCCTGGAAGATGACCCAAAATCCTAGGGTGAGAAATACTACTAAGAGCAAAAAATGATTATTAATTCTAATGACAAAATAACACTGCTAGAAAAAACACTTTCATTTCTGGCAAGCTTTCCATGCAAAAATGGTTAAAGCAACCTCCTGATGGTTAGCACACACCACACAGTGTTCTGCATTAAACATTTTAGAAACCACAAGAAAATTAACAATTATCCCAAATCCCTGTAGCAATATTGAACTTCGATAAATGCATTCACAATTAGGAAAACTAGCTCTGCACTGGGTTTTTAATATGTGGCTTGTGCCCGCATCCTTATCAAAAACGGTGCAAATTGTGGCTAGAGCAGTGGCTCAGCGGCTGGAGCACTTGCCCGGCGAGGACCCGGGTTCAAACCCCAGAAACACATACACAACTAAGTGTCCAGGAAACAAAAGCCAGATGAAAAAAATAAAATTCTTTCTCATTCTCTCTTTAAAAAAACAAACAAACAAATAAAAAAGGGCTGGAGCAGTAGCTCAGAGGTATCCAGATAAAAACTGAATAAAATCGATTCTTTCCTTTCTACCTCTTATTCTCCCTCTACTGTACAAGTAAACACATCTATTCTCATCACACAAAAATGGGTGGGCGGGCAATAATAAGCAAATGTTGAGAAGAGTCCATGATATATTGTACATTGTTTTTATAAATTTTAGATGCTTCCTGCCATTTAAATAAGTGGCTTAACATTAAAATTACATGTTTTTTGCCAGGCATGAGGGCACATGCCTGTAATCCCAGCCTCAGCAATTCAGTGAAGTCTTCAGCAACTTAGACCCTGTCTCAAAAAAAAAAAAAAAAAAAAAAAAAAAAAACTCACAAAAACACTTCTTGAGGGACCAGTTATAATCCTACAATCCATAAATAGACAACTAATAGGAAACAGACATCAGACATAGGATTTTTTTTTTTCAGAGAGGGATAAAGTGAGTGAGTGAGAGAGAGAAAGAATGAATCAGTTTTATTTATTTTTTCATCTGGTTTTTGTTTCTCCAACACTTGGTTGCATTTGTGGTGCTGAGGTTTGAACCCAGGTCCTCGTACATGCCAGGCAAGTGCTTTAATCACTGAGCCACCACTCCAGCCCCAGGAAATTTTTTTCTAAAAAAAAGATGGTTATGATGAACATTACCAAGCAAGTTCAAGTGCATGTCAACACCACCTCACTCTTCAGCTGATGTCAACTATAACAATACCACATGGTTTAGAAGTAAATGTACATCAATTCATACACAAAGTTGATATTAAAGTATATTAATACATTGAATGTAGGGAAGATATATTGAAAAGTTATTGTTAAACTTATTTTGCTGATACTCTAGGACACTACCGTCACTAAAACAACATTGTTTGCTAATACAGAAGAGAAATTAATCTAAGAATAGGCATCAACGAACCTGATGAAATAGTTAGAAGGCCGAGATTATGTGAAATCTTTATAATTTCATGTGGATACTATTATAGATACTGAAAATATTTAAAATTTCCTTGCTTACCAGATATTCATATGGATTAATGAGCAAATTTATTAATATAATTTAAAAACCATTTTAGAAAGGATTTAAGAGTAGTGACAACACAAAAGCAGTAGCAAACGAAACCACTGATTGTGCGCAGATAAAAACTGTTGACAAAATTACGTATGGCGAGTAGGTGGGCACTATTTAAGATGCTTCCAACCTTTGAAAGTATGGAAAAATATTTTACAAAATCTAATTTTTATTAAGCTGTCATTTTAAAATTTATGTTTTACATTGTTATATGTAACATGAAGACAAAGAGGGTCTCAAAAAAAATTTCAATTCTGAAGTTCCTCTGGTATACCAAAGAAGATAACAGTAAGAATGATTGTGCTGATGAATCAACAACTTTTTTTTGGATACAAAATCTTTTATGTCTAACTTTACCCACCAAGCAATGCAGGATGAAAATGGTAGTGCATTTATAGCTAGAATACAATCTGTTAAGTCTGGAGTCAACATTTGACAAAATACATGTTCTGTGAAATTCTGAATAAACTGACAGTAATATTTTAAAAATAATAATAAACGAGCACCCACTTATTATTATTTAATAAATTTAAAAGATAAATTTCTTGCAAAGCAATGAAGCTTTAAATAAACTAGCACGGTCCTTGTTTCTCTTTTAACATTTAACCCAAACAAGAAATGCAGCAGCTGTCAGATTCTGTTAGTGATTAAACTTAGAAATAGAAACTCCTAGCCTGGAGCTGTGGCTCAGTGGTAAAACACTTGCCTGGCATGTGCATGGTCCCAGGTTTGAACCTCAGCACCACATACACAATTAAGTGTTGGAAAACAAAAGCCAAATGAAAAATGGGACTCTAAAGAAAAAAATAAATTGGGGCTGGAGTAGTGGCTTGGCGGTTGCAACGCCTGCCTGGTATACACAGGTTCAAACCCCAGCACCCA
>PVKS010021591.1:0-34927 GCA_004027875.1 Aplodontia rufa | reverse complement strand
CTCTCTGGAAGGTGCCTCCTCTCTCCTGCTGTTAAACATGTGCAGTTCCTCATGCCCCAGTGCCCTTCTCCTGCTCCTCCTGTGTCTCAGGCCCCTCCCAGCAGTCCTTCTCCAGGAAGCCTCCCCAATATCAGACCTGTAGCCAGGTGTAGTGTCTCCTGGGTTCTCCAGCAGGGCCCTGGGCCCTCTAGCTGGTAGCTGCTGACTTGACATCTCCTTGGGGAAGGAGTTCCGTGCATGAGACACCGTGTGCGGGTGGTTCCTGTCACCCGGAGCCCAGCCCAGCCTTGGCACCGCTGTGCTCTCCAGAAATGTAGGTAGCTCTGCTGGTGGCACACACCCCTGCTGACGGCGGCTCTCGCTTCCTCCTAGGGAGGCAGCGTCCATGGAGCGAGAGGAATGCCAGGACCCTGCCCAGACACACGCTGGCCAGCCTCAGCACCAGCCGCGGAAGCGCAGATAGCAGAGGAGTCTGGGGTAAGGCCCGTGGCAGGCAGTCTCGGTCAGCTGCCTTCCCCAGCCCAGAGCAGAGGGCAGCATCTCCATCTCCTCAGTCCTTTGTGTTTCTCACTGTGGGCCCCCCGGGATCCAGGACAGAGGTGGCAGAAGACACGATTGTCTCCTCTTCCTCCTTGCGCCCCAGCAGCCAGTGCAGGGTGTGTGTCTGCTGTGCTCTGTGAATGCCAGTGTCGTTGCCCTGGGCCTCTGCTGTTCCCCACCCGCTCTTGTCAGTGTGGTTGCTGATGAGACCCCCTCCCCTCCCCCGCGTGACACGTTTCCCAAGGTGTATTCCCTGGAGCAGCAGGCTCTGTGGTCTCAGTGGGCAGAGAATTCTGAGGAACAAGGACTGGGGCTTGCTGCGGGACTTCTCAGAGCCTTGAATGTATTGAGCTGAGCGGGATGAGAGTGAGTGGGCCAGCAAGGTGGGTTTCCTTACTCTCTCTTGATCACTCGACTTCCCTGAGGCCTGGTGTTCCTTGAACTATGCAGTTCAGACCTGGGCTTGGCTTTCGGCCGCCCTGTGTTTGCTGAGTGACTGTGACCTCTCTGATTCTCAGTTTCCTCATCTTTTTAAAGGAGGATGAGCTTAGTGCCTACCTCCTATAGGACGTTTTGAGGATTAGAGGTACTGACCTCGAGAAGACCCTTAGCACAGAGTGGGCCTGAGAATGGTCCCTGGTCACAACTGCAAGGGGGTAGACTGCTGGGTGATTTGCAGAGCCCATCTGTGCCACTGATCTCATGTGGTCATTGCAGAAGCTTGGCTGGTGGCCTTTGTGCCCCGATGACAGGTGTGGAGAAAGGCTCAGAGTGAGGAAGAGCGTGTCCAAACCCATCAGGAAGGCAGGTCAGGACCTGGACTTGGAGAGGGACCCTGCATCCTGGGCCAGGTCGTCAGTTCTTGGCTGAGCTCTCTGTGTATCCACTACCATCTCGGTGTTTCCTGAAGGAAGCTCCCAGCCTCCCTGCCTCCCTGCCTCCTAGCCTGGACTTTAGGAGAAATAGTCACCTTGGGGCTCTTTTTGTCTTAACCAAGACACTGCATGTCCTTGTGTGTTTTTGTGCTGCTTGGATTTTAATGACACTGAGAGAGGGAAAGTGTCTCCTGGTCCCCATCTTTGGCAGTGGAAATGGAGAGAAGAAAAGCCTTCCCCAGCTATTCCTACTGTGGGCTGACGTCCACAAGAATTTGCAGCTTGCGTCTGTGTCCTGGAATGGCAGCCGCTGATCCCCTTTCCCAGGTCAGAGATGGACAGATCTGGTGAGTCGGCCTGCAGAGAGGGTGGGTGGCACCAACCACCCTCAGCGCCCCTCCCTGGCGTGCTGGACTCTGGTTTTGTTTCTTTTTTTTATTTTTTTTAAAGAGAGAGGGAGAGAGAGAGAGAGAGAGTTAGTTTTCCGTGATTCTTGCTGCTCAGACACTTGGTTGTGTACGTGGTGTTGGGGTGCGAACCCGTGTCCCTGCACATGCTAGGCAAGCACCGAAACCGCTGAGCCACAGGGTCTAGTCCCTGTCCTCTGGCTTTGTGTCTGGGCATTTGAGCAGCAGAGGGAGGTGCTGAGTGTTGGTGTGTGGTGCTGGCCGCTCTCCTGTTTACTGGGACAAGGTCAGGTAAGCTAGGCCCTGCCCTATAGGAGTTTCTTGTTGGTTTTGAGGAACTCTGTCCCTGGAGAGGGGAGTCCTGAGCCAAAGTCTCTTGCAGGGCAGCCATGAGCAGGAAGCAGTGGGTCCCGCTTCTGCGAGATCAGAATTCCTCCTGGGTGTAGGGACATTTTGCAGGGAGCTGCAGGGGCTGGCTTTGGTGTCTGCCTGAGGAGCAGCCTTGTTGGTGTCTGGGACACCTGTTGAGTGTGTGTTAGTGTTCCATACACCTGTTTGCCCCTCTGGACTTTCAGAAATAGGCTGGTGCCGACTCAGTTGACCCTCACGTTACCTGTGGGCATTTTGTTCTTGGTCCTGTTAGAATACCTGTCTGGTTTTATCTCCAGTGTGCCCAGGTGAGGAGAAGGGCTCCCGTCCTTGGCCAGGATATCCTTTTGAGGACACAGGTGATCTGGGACGGGTTCCTTAAGGAGAGCCTTCAGGCCGGGCAGTCTTGCTCTGCGCAGCCTGGAGACTGCAGTTTGTCAGGATCACCTGGGCTTCAGAGCTTGGCTGGAAGTCCTGTTGTCCTCCTCAGCTGGCTGTTTTCTCAGGCTCCTGCCCTGTCCCATGTCTCATCCTGCTGTCTTCCCCAGCAGGGTCTGCCCTACCTGGCAGAGAGCAGTGAGTTGGCCTGTGGACATGGTGCTGGCTCTTTCCGCCCTCCCCTCCTTCCCACAGGTACACCTTCAGCTCCCGTGGTCCCCTGAGGGCCACTTTATGAGGGCTGAGTGGTGCCCTTCCCAGCCTTGCCTCTGAGGTCCTTTGGTCATTTGACAGACAAAGACACCAACGTTTGGAGGAATGAGGTCTTTGGCCCTGAGGTTTGCAGCTTGTGCGTGGCAGAGCCAGGACTCAGTGCAGGTCTGCGCGGCTAAGCAGCCTGTGCTCCTTCTGTTCCCTACCCATTGCTGCTTTTTCTGTCTGTTCTTAGGATTATGGGGTCCGTTAGAGTCACCCAGGGATGTCGTTTAAAATGCTGTATCTCCTGTTGACCAGTAGAAATCGGGAATTATCCAGGAAGCAGGAATCTGCACTTTACAGAAGCTCTCCTGCTGGTCAGGATCATGGTCTGCGGAACACAGTGGGGTGCTGGCGGTGGCTTCTTCCAGCCCCTGTCCCCAGCTCTGCTGAAGGAGGCCATCTGCTGCCCACACCCATACTTTGGGACACGGGGCTAAACTTCCCCCAGGACTGGGATTGGACATTTGCTTTTCAGTGTGTGTGTTTGCGCGTGCACGCATGTGCGCGCACATTTGAGTGAAAGAGACGGAGAGTGAGTTGGGGAGCTTAACCTTCCATTGCTGAAGGTGTGTGGGGCTAAGGTTTCTAGAAGGACTTTTACTCCTTGCCACAGATGTCCCTCCTGCCTCTCCTGTGTCACATGTCTTGCAGCACGTTCTGCTATCTCTAAACGTCTCTTGGGGTGTAAAACCTCAACATTAAATTGTCTGCTGCGGCACAGCCGCGCGCCTGGAGTCACACTCCAGCAGAGTAAGTGGCTGTAAAATTCCAGAGCTCTCACGGGCCACGTGGACACCTCATAGATGCAGCTGCCAAAGCCATGCTCTCTGACCCTCAGTATGACAAATGCGCTGCCTGCTGGCAGTGGGGGTGGCAGGAGGGGGCAGGGCACCAAGCTGGCTCCCTGGGGCCCGCTTCCCTCCAGCCATGAGAGCGGGACAGTGGTCAGCTCAACCGTGGCCAGATCCCCTCAGTCCTTCCCTTGCCCACGTGGGGCTGGCCACTCCCCTGGGACCTCAGCAGAAGGTGCATCACAGATGGCCTAGGAAGCAGTGCTGGTGTTCATCTTAGGTCGCGGCCTGTCTTCAAGGCCCTGTGGCTCCAAAGTCTCCTCAACACCTGGGAGACAAGAGGCATGAGCGTGGCCTGCCAGTGGTTCCTGCAGAGCCCTTGTTTCCACGTTCTCCTTAAGAACAGGGGTCTCATTCAAGAAACATCTTGAGGGGGTGGTGCCCACGTAGGCCTCGGACACCTGCTTCAGTAGGAGGAAGGTTGGCACCTTGGCAAATCAAATCTGAGGTGGTTCCTACTGACTCCCGTGGGTGGCCTGGGGCAGGTCATTTCACTCTTCTGGGTCTCAGGTTTCACACCATAAAGGGGCTGCAACCCTTGCTTAGTAACAGCACCAGGGTGTGTGCCTGCAGTGCCAGCTGCTTGGGAGGCTGAGGCAGGAGGACCACTCAAAGCCGCAGGTTTGAGGCCTGTCTGGACAGCATAGGGGACCCCATCTCAAACAGACAGCAAACAAACAATGGTAACAGCAGCAAAAGTTAGAGTCTCCCTGCTGTGTGGCAGGCCTAGGCCAAAAGCTCATGGGAGCTGCTTCATTCAGTCCATACCATGACTCTCCACGGAATAGACCCGTCGGCCTCATTTTACCAGAGCCCTTGAGGCAGAGTGACTTAACCAAGGTCACGCTGGTGAAGTGAGGAGCCACCGTGCTGGCCCGTCAGGAGAGTGGGAGCTGATCACAGGAAGTGCTGTACGCAGGGTGAGGCTAGGAGCTGAGCCTAATCGGGACCTGGTGCTCCCTGTGTACTGGGCTTGGGTTGGTAGTAGGGGAACATGGGAAGGGTGGCAGTGGGTCCCCTGTCTCCCTTCAGCCTGGAAGGCATGCCATGCCTTTTCAAAGTTTGCATGAGGAGGAACCTGTCTGGAGAGCCCTGCCCAAATGGGAGAGCAGTTTGGAACTGATACTTGTTCGCCTCAGCCTTCCCCAGGAAGTTGGGGTGTGCCCTTTTGTGCAGGGTAAGTCCCCAGCCTTCAGCCTGAGTCAGCCCAGAGAGAGTGGGGGCCCGGAGGGCAGTGCTCTGCCCTTGGGTGGGTAAGGGCTGTGTGTGCCAGAGGAGTGTGAGACCTCTCCTCCCCTGGTTCTGGGACAGGGCCATCTACTCAGTCCTCCTGAGGCCTCTCAGGAGCAGCCCTTCCCCCTTCCCTGGGACAGTGTTGGAGGGACAGCCTTCTCATTTGTGCTAGGGGAGGGGCACCAGCCTCTGCCTGGGAAGTTTTCTCTTGGCTCTGTGCTTTAACAAAAGGCTCTCTGTGCCCTGTACCCGCATTGCCTCCCCACGGCCTTCTGCCCAGGTGTGGGAGCTGCCCAAATCTCCACAGGCCCATGTGGGGTATGGGCCATGCTTGGGTGGTCTCCCTCTGGACAAAAGGAGCAGCATTTTTTGTTTGATTGTTTCTGTGTTTGGTACTGGGACTTGAACCAGGAGTGCTTAACCACTGAGCTATATCTCCGGCCCTTTTTATTTTTTCTTTTGGGACAGGATCTCACTAAGTTGCTTAAGGCCTTGCTGAATTGTTGAGGCTGGCCTCAAACTTGGGATCCTCCTGCCTTAGCCTCCTGAGTCTCTGGGATTACAGACGTGCACCATGCCCTGCTGCATTTTTCTTTTAAATTCCCTTCTCTATCTGTAAGAAGCATCAATAGGAAAGTGAGGCTGGGCGTGATGGCTTGTGCCTGTAGTCTTAACAGCTCCATAGGCAGAGGCAGGAGGATTACCCAAGCCCAGTACTTGCACCAGTGTGGGCACTATAGCAAGACTTCATCTTAGAAAGGAGAGGAAATGAGGGTCAACCATGACGACTGGGGTGGATGCCTAAGGGCTGGGGTTTTTTATTTGTTTAAGAGAGAAGGAGAGAGTGAGAGAATCGATTTTTATTTATTTATTTTATTTATTTACTTTTTTTTTTTTTTTAAAGAGAGAGGGGCAGTGAGAGAGACAGAGAAATAGAGAAACAACTTTATTTAGTTTTTCACATGGCTTTAGTTGCTTCAACACTTAGTTGTGTACGTGGTGCTAGGGTTTGAACCCGGGTCCTTGTGCCTGCCAGGCAAGTGCTGAAACCGCTGAGCCACCACTCCAGCCCCTTTATTTATTTTTTCATTTGGCCTTTGCTTCACTGGCACCAAGTTGTGTACGTGGTGCTGGAATTTGAACCTGGGTCCTGCGAGTGCGGTAACCACTGAGCCACCACTCCAGCCCCATAAGGGCTGGTTTTGACAGCAGATGGCCAGTTCTGTGCCCTTGGTCCTTTCTTGGGATCTTATGCAAGAAAGAGACCAAGAGGTCCTGGGTCTCCCTCTTGGTCTGGCCCTATTCGGATACCAGTGCCTATGGCTCAGCCCTCACCTCATTCTGTCCCCACTGAGGTCTGGGAGGGCCTTCGTGGTGAGGTGGGTGTGGAACCGCAGTGAACCTCGCACTGTGCCAGGTGTTCAGTTGACACGTAGAATATCACCTCATCCTAGGTCTCAGTGCCCGATGGTGCAGCGGGAGCATCCGTTCCGCTGTGAGGATGGGCTCCGGGGCCTGAGCTCTTCCCTGACCTGTGTGTTGCCCCCACAGGGTGAGGACGGCAGTGGCCTGTGGAGTGACGTCACTGGGCAGGGAAGGAAGCTCAGGGCTGACCTTTTTCTAACGTAGAAGGTGCAGCTCCTGCTAGTATTTTGTAATCCTCAGACACCGCATGGTGCGGAAGGTCCAGCTCTTTCTGCCATGGTCAGATGCAGCTTTTCCCACCGTGCTGTTTCAGAGAACAGGTGAGTGGCGATGAGTGTATCCTTGTTGTCCTCGCCCCCACCCTTCTTCTCCAGGACCTTTCGTCCCCGCTGGATACATCTACTGTTCCCTGCCCTGCCTCTTGCTCTCTGTTCTGTGGATTTGAGTCCTCTAGGTATCACATAGGTGCAACCTACAGTCCTGTCCTTTGTGTCTGGCTTCATAGATCATACGTGTTAGCTGCTTCTCAGCGTTTTTAGAACCCAAGGGTGCTCTAACCCTGAGCTGCACCCACCCACCCCTATTAATTTTGATACATGGTTCTCACTAAGTTGACTAGGCTGGCCTCAAACTTGTGATCCTCCTGAGTGGCTGAGAATTTTTTTTAATTTAATGTATCTTGGACATCATTTGGATCACTGCATACAGATCTATGAGGTGGGGAAGATATAGTTTTTTTGTTGTTGTTTTGTACCAGGAATTGAACCCAGGGGTGCTCAACCACTGAGCCACATCCCCAACCCCTCCCTCCCTTTTTTTTTAAATGAAAGAGGGGCAGTGAGAGAGAGGGAGAGATAGAGGCATTTTTTATTAGTTTTTCACATGACTTTCGTTGCTCTGACACTTTGTTGTGTATGTGGTGCTGGGGTTTGAACCTGCATACTCAAGCATGCCAAGCAAGCGCCATAAACGCCGAGCCACTGCTCCACCCGCCCCTCTTTTTTTTACTTCCAAGAGAGAGGGACGGTGAGAGTGAAAGAGCGAGAGAATCAATTTTATTTAGTTTTTCATGTGGCCTTTGTTGCTCTGAAATTTCATTGTGTACATGGTACTGGGGTTCGAACTTCGTACTTGCGCATGCCAGGCAAGTGCTGTAGCCACTGAGCCACCGCTCCAGTCCTCCCCAGCCCTTTTCATATTTTATTTTGAGACATGGTCTTGCTACGTTGCTTAGGGCCTCGCTAAAAGTTGCTGAGGCTGGCTTTGCACTCCTGATCCCGAGTCACTGGGATTAGCATTGTTCTTAAAGTTGCAGAAGTAGAAGCCTGGGTGAGAACATTTGTCCAGGGTCATGGAATTGTTTCATGCTGGTGCTGAATTTGAACCCACTTGTCCCCTCCCCTGCAGCCACTTGGCACTGAGAGAAGGATGGAAGCTGCATGACGCTTAACCCTCTGGGGACAGGCTTTCCCCAGCCCTGCTGCGGGATTCTGGTCCTGCTTCCCTCACATGCCTGTGTGGCCTTCCTCTCAGGCACTTCTGCATCTTCCCTAGGGGATGGCAGGGCCAGGCAAGGGGTACACCAGGTGTAGCAGAGGAGCAGCAGTGGGAAGGCTGGCAGGAGGAGCTGTGGCTGCTGCCGCCCGCTGGGCCTTCTCAGCTGTGGGGCCAGAAATGGGTGATTGGGTGAGCTTTGTGTGATGTCACTGCTCAGGCACGGAGGAAAGTGCAAGGCTGCCAGGCACACACCTGCTGCTGAGGCAGGTCAAGGATCCCGGCCAGCTCAGCACGATCTGGTCCCAAATTTTGCCAAAATGGGCTGGAGTGGTGGCTCAGCAGTTGCAGCACTTGACTACCATATGCCTGGGTGTGGATTCGAACCCCAGCATCATGTACCTATGAAGTGTCTGAGCAACAAAAGCCACATGAAAAACTAAATAAAATCGATTCTCTCTCTCTCTCTCTCTCTCTCTCTCTCTCTCTCACTGTCCCTCTGTCTTTAATAAAAAATAAAAAAAAATCCAGGGATGTAGCTCAGTTGTGCACCCCTGGGTTCCATCCCAGTACCACACACACACACACACACAAACACACAAAAAAAGCTCCTGTGGTGTGGTAGCGCGTCCGTGTTCTGAGTTGCTTGTTGGTGCACCGTGGCTTTGAGGTTCATCCACGTAGCTCTCTTCCGAGCTGCAGCTGATTCGAAGCCTGCCGTGGTAGGAGTAGAGCAGCCCAGCGCTTCTCCTGCTGAGGTTGCTGCTGATGGTCTGCTTTCGCAGACAGCCGCGGTGAGCGTCTTGTGGGTGGCCCTCGTGTGCTCCTGCAGGGCAGCTCTCTGAGAGGGTGTCCTGGACTCCTCCAGAGTGCGTGTGGGTCTGAGGGAGAAGCACGGTCACTTCTGGGTTGGTGGTCCTTTCGGTCTCCGTGCCTGCGTTTCTGGTGAGGGGAGACCCGGAGAGCCCTGTCTCTTCACAGCCTCACCCGTGTTGCTGCTTTCGTTGTGCGCGTTGGACACCCCTCTCTCTTCTCTTCTCGTATTTGTTTACTGTTATATTCTTTGATACGCATTTTTTATTCGTTCGACATAGTCTTACGTGTTGGAGGGAATCGGTGTTACATGTTCCTGCATGGTGGATGTTGACATAGTGAGCTAGGCCCATCCTGGTCCAGGACTCCCCGCTTCCTCCACTCCACACTCTCATGGTTCCTCTACAACATCCATGCTATAGATAGAATGAGCATACACAAGTATATTCACTTTTTTTTTTAAGAGAGGGACAGTGAGAGAGAGAGAAACAACTTTATTCAGCTTTTCACATGGCCTTAGTTGCTCCAACACTCAGTTGTGTGCGTGGTGCTGGGGTTTGAACCCGGGTCCTCATGCTTGCCAGGCAAGCACCGAAACCATTGAGCCACTGCTCCAGTCTCAAGTATATTAATTTTTGAAATTTCTGAGTTTCTCTGCCTACCTGTGTACAGTTGGGCTTCTCATGGGAGTTGAGAGTTCCCAGTTTATTGATGACCCCCCCTTGTCCCTCCCTGTCCTCCCTCCCTTCTCCCCACACCTTCATATATATGATTCCCCCAGCTTATGTGAAATTTCAGCTATGGTGGGTTTATTACTTAAACTCAGCTCTTTGATCCTGTGTTAGGATTTCCTCTAGCTTCCACATTTGGTCCAAAGTCTCTGTGTGGTGTGTGTATGTTTTATTTTGATGTATTTTCTTATTGTGATGTTGAGGATTACATTTTAGTTAATGTGATCAATATGTCAATCTTATCCCATGAGGATCTACACATTTTGTTTTTTGGTGTCATGGATTGGACCCAGGGGCACTTAACCACTGAGCCACATCCCCACCCCCTTTTTTTCTTTCTTTCTTTTTTTTTTTTTTTTAAAGAGAGTGGGAAAGAGAGAGAGGGAAAGAGAGTGTTTTATTTAGTTTTTCATCTGGTTTTCGTTGCTCTGACACTTTTTTTTTTAAGCGAGAAGGACAGTGAGAGAGAGAGAGAGAATCTGTTTTTATTGAGTTTTTCACATGGCCCTCGTTGCTCTGACAGTTGTGTACGTGGTGCTGGGGTTTGAACCCATGTATGCTAGGTTGCACATGCTGGGAAAGCACCGTAACCACCAAGCCACTGCTCCAGCCCCTGCTCCGACACTTTGTTGTGTACATGGTGCTGGGGTTCAAATCCAGATCCTTGCACATGCCAGGCAAGCACCGTAACTGTCAAGCCATAGCTGTAGCCCCCATCCCCACCCTTTTATGTTTTATTTTGAGACAGGGTCTCACCAAGTTGCCCAGAGCCTCACTAAGTTGCTGAGGCTGGCTTCGAACTTGTGATCCTCCTGCCTCAGCCTCCAGAGTCACTGGGATTACAGGTGTGTGACCGAACCCTGCCAATGATGGTTTCCAAGTTCATTTCAAAAAGTGGAGGCTCCAGCAGTTTCCATCCCCTTTGGCTCCTTTCACACTACTTCAGCCAGTGGCTTAGGTGGACAAGCTGATTTTACTTGTAAGTTTATAATTGGAAAAGAAAGGTCTTTGGTCTGATTTGTGGAGCTAGCACCACTAAGACCGCATGGCCTGCCTCCCTCCCACCTCAAGTCTCTCTCTGAGGTGGCAGCGTTGGTACCGTATGAACCGCGTGGTGCTTTCTGGGGAACACTTGGCTTATGGGTTTCAGGCATTCAGAGTCCTCATTTATGGTGCCAGTGGCATTGACACAGAAGCAAACCATTAGTTACTGGATCTTCCCACCCATCGCTCCACCGTTTCCCCAGTCAGGCCTACTCCTCTCCTTTCTTCTGTGCCCCACCCCTCCCACCCCCAAATGACACACCAGGAAAACCCAGAAGCTGCACGTGCTGCAAACCGCAGGGAGAACACTGTGGGAGAAGGCGCGGGTCGTGGACATGCTCCTTGAAGATGAGCAGTATCTTTTTGCCCTCCCACTCACCCAGTTCTGCAAATTTTGTCCTTCGTAAAAGGCCCTCTACTTTTTTTCTCAGGAAAGTGCCGAACGGGCTACCTTGAAACATCCTTTCCCTCCACTGGGATGGGTGCCTCTGTACAGCTGGGGACGGCTTTAAACTCCACTGGGATGGGTGTCGGATGGGTGCCTCTCTGTACAACTGGGAACAGCTTTAAACTCCACTGGGATGGGTGCCTCTGAACAGCTGGGGACGGCTTTAAACTCTACTGGGATGGGTGTCGGATGGGTGCCTCTCTGTACAACTGGGAACAGCTTTAAACTCCACTGGGGTGGGTGTGGGGTGGGAGCCTCTGTACAGCCAGGATGGCTCACAGCACTTGGGTTGCTGCAGGGCACAGCAACTAGACAGACTGGGCTGGAGCTTGCCAGACATGCATGAGGACATGGGTTCAAACCCCAGCACCACATACACAGAGAAGTGTCAGAGCAACAAGAGCCACCTGAAAAGCTAAAGAAAATTGATTCTGTCTCTCTCTCGCTGTCCCTCTCTTAAGAGACTGACTCCTCAGGGACATCTTCCCACGCCACCTGCATGATGTAAGGCGAGTGGAGCTCCTTCCCTCCCACTGATGCTCAGGAGGGTTCAGTCTTGTCCGTCCTCCTGCGAGGGCAGGAATGCCATGCCAGCCTTTCCTCACAGGAGACAAGAACCTGTGGGTGTGGGCCCTGACGGTGGCCTCCTTGGCCGGGAGCAGTTCAGCTCATGAGTTCCCCACTTCAGCAGGGTGTGAGCTCCGCTGCAGCTCAGTGATGTGCTCTGGCTCCAAACCCCGTTTTCCGGCTCTTCTTCTGTGGTTTGCCCTCTTCGCCCTCATCTTCAGCGTCACAGTGCTCCTTCTGGCTCTGTGACTGTGGAACTCAGCATGAGGTTGGGGCTGTGGCTCCCACGTGTGTCGCCTCATCTGAGAAACACCTAGAGGCCCTGCACACTCCCTTCACAACTCCCCCGTTTTGTTTTTCTTCTGGTTTTGTTTTTCCCCATAGTACCCCAGCTTTCTGGTGTAAAGGCTGACACTGCTCAGAGCAGCACCCAAGAGTCCGAGAGGAATCGGAGTTGTGTGGTTGGCGCATCATGTGGCTGTTTTTAAAGAGAGGGGCAGTGAGAGAGAAAAGGAGAATCGATTTTAGTTTTTCACATGGCTTTTTGTGGTGCTGGGGTTTGAGCACCACCCCGGCTCCAGTTCCTGTACTTTCGTGTCTTCCCAAGTTTAATCTTTGTTCGGGCTGGGGATGGGCTCAGTGGTAGAGCACTTGCCTGCCGTGCGTCCATCCCGAGCACCGCGGAAACAAACACAGCAACAACAAAACCTTTCTTGATTGCCTGAATGACATGTGTCGGAAGTTAAAAGAAAGAAAGAAATATAAAAAGAAAAAGAGAAGAGGTACGTTTTGGGTGAGCACAGCATCGTAGGCCGCACTCTCATCTCCCCCAGGAGAGCTTGGGTGGGGTGTGTGCTTTATGGCAGAGGGCTCTGTGCCCAGTTTTGTTGTCCACTTGTCGCTTCCAGCAGACTGAACCTCCCCTTGTGCCCTCGGATGCACTGACGTCTTTTCCTTACTGTGTACTATTCCATCATCAGGTCACCCTTGATGACATCTGGCTTCCCCAGGTTTTCTGTTCACTGGGATCAGCAGTCCTGTGGCTGACTCTTTGGACTAGAGTCTTTGCCAGGTGCCTGCTGCCCTTGTTCCCACCACCATGCCTCCCCTGGCGCAGTCCACTTCACCATCCCCTGCTTCACTTTCTGCACTTCTGGGCTCGCCTGAAATGGTCCCTGTTCAACAGGGTTCCCAGCTGCTGGGAGCTCCCAGACGTGCTGGTCTTTTGCCCACAGTCCCCTGACCTTGGCCTGGTTGAGTCCAGGAGTGTCGCACCTTGTCCTTAGTCCCTGACCCCTGGGGCAGTGACATCCAGCAAATAGCAGTCTATTCTGGAAGCAGGAAGAATAGGTAGATGGCAGCCAGTAGCACAGCAGGGCACACTTCTTTTTTGTCTTTTCTCAGTGGCCCCGATTTCAAACTCTTTCATCTTTGTCCTCTATTTAGGATCCTCTTCACATCCTGTCTTTGGGGTAGAGACCTACCTGACCTGGCTTCGCATGGCCTTCCAAAACCTCCTACTCAAAGCTAGGAAGCGCAGCTGATTCCCACTCCCGAGCCCTCTTTTTCTTTCCTTTTTTCTTTTTAAGGTTATATTCATTTAACATTCCATACCCTTTTTTTTTTAAAGCAGTGCTGGGATTTGAATCCAGTTCCTGGCACCTGCTAGGCAAGTGCTCTACTGCTGAGCTATACCCTCAAGTCCGCTATATTTTTGTTTTTTCCCTTTCTTTCTTCAAAGAGAGAGGGACAGTAAGAGAGACAGAGAAAGAATCAATTTTACTTAGTTTTTCCTGTGGCTCTCATTGCTCCCACACTTCATTGTGTAGGTGGTGCTGGGGTTTGAACCCGTGTCCTCGCGTGTGCCAGCAGGTGCCGTAATGGATGGTGTATCCTGGTGAACGTTCCCTGCTTGCACTCGAGGCTTCTGCCCTGTTCGCGCTTCGAGAGGAGCCTTCCCCGTGGTGCAGGACGCTGGTCACTACTGTTCTGGCTCATTCTTCCCTTATGGCAGTGCCAGATGAGCCCATTCTGGTGGCTTCTTGCCCACCTCCCTGGCCCTCCCCTGGTGTCTGGGGTCCCTTGGAGTGGCTTTCCCTGGGGGGTGTCACACCCTGTTGTCTGCTCGCCACCTCCCACTCACTCGTGCTCTGGAGATGTGCAGGTGGCTGCACCCCAGTGTCCTGTGCTTTCCACCACCGACCTGGACACCTGTCGTGGTTCTGATGGGGAATTTGTGGCACGTGTGTTTCAACACAGTGAAACCAGTTGAGAAAACATGGTGCGTTGGCTTCTGAGTTTCTGGGCTGGGCCCCCAGTCTCAGTCCCTGACGGGAGCTGCTGTAACTGTGGGTATCAGTCACCTCAGCGCCTGGCTCCTGGGCGGGACTTTGCCCTGCCCCTCCACTCCGAGGCTCCAGCCCTCCTAGGGCAGGAAGGAGGAGGGGCCCAAAGCCTGGCTGACTCTGCCCAGGCCACTGCACCTGAAACTGCAGCCCTGCTCTCCACCACACCCCAGGCTCACGCCCATCCTGTGCTCCACCCTGCCCTAACCCTCTGGGGGTGGCTCTCCAGGCACACTTCTGCATTCATGGTGCACCTAGCGTGTGCTCAAGGATCGCCTGGCCTGGCCGAGGTAACGCAGGGTGGAGGGTAGGACCCTGCAGCCCTCCCTCAGGCATGGCTTCAGAGGCATTGCGCTCTGGACTCTTCAGGGGCCCTATGAGGTGTGGTGCCCGTTATTCATGGGAAGCACCTGAAGCCGCAGGCCATTGAGGAACTTGCGCAAGGCCCCTTGGCGCTAACTCCGCTCCCAGCAGGAACTGTTCTACCTGGCTGTCTCCAAGTGGAGTGCTTTCCTTGACAGCCCCTGGGACTAAGTTCCTGGATTTGGAGCCTGCGCTGCCTTTTCAGGTTTCCCCCAAAACCGCATCAGAGAGGGGCAGTGACTTGTCCAGAGCCACACAGCAGGGCTGAGGAGGAAATGCAGCTAGGGGGTGACCCCACCAGGCAAGGCAACGGCAGCAGGACGTGCAGGCACTGGCTGGGCCGGGCCTACACTGACCTCTATTCTGATTGTGGCCTCTGTGGCTGTCCCAAGCCCTGCCTTTGTGCCTCCGCTTGCTCTGGTCTTTCCTGGCTTTGCCCGACCTCCCGGCGCACGTTCTCTCTGAGAGGATGCCGAGGTGGGGAGTGCACTCGCAGGACCCAGCACGGGGCTCAGCTGTTTAGTGTGCCTTGAGGTGTGAGGGGGTCAGAAAGACCTCAGGGGCCGCCTGGCTTCCTGCACTCCCCTCTGCCCCAGCTCCCCTGGCCTGCAACATCGCGCCTGGCGGCAGGGCTGAGGCTGCTCCTCTGCGAGGAGGCTGGATGCTCTCTGTTGGTTGGCACACCCAGTCCCCTCAGAAAGTGTGGGAGCATGTAGCATGAAAGCCACATCCTGCCTGGTCAGAGGCTGCCCCCAGCCGTAAACACTGTCTCCCTGTCCGTGCCAGTCTCCTTCGGGCTCCCGGGGCAGGCTGCTGCATGTCCTCAGGCTTCCCTCTTCCCCATTCCTCCCTTTCGGTCCCCAGTCTTCAGCCCTGGATGAGGCCAAGGGAGCTGGGAAGGAGGACTGTGCTGGGTGACTCAGCAGGCCCCTGCCCGCCCAGAGTGCCCCTTTCCTAGGAGTGTGGGTGGTGTGTGGAGCCAGCTGGTCATTAGAGGGCTGGGGCCTTCCTGTGGGGCCTTCCCTCTGGCCCAAGTCTCACTAGGAGGCCAGGGCGGGTGGTAGTGTCTGCTGGCCCCAAGGTGACCTGAGCCCTGAGAACCCCAGGTCAGGCGGAACTGGACACCTGGGCCTAGTTTCTCAGCTTTGCCTGTGTCAGGCACCACTTGGTGTGAGACCCTAGGCAAGAGGGGGCAAGCCCCACATCGTAAGGACCCACGTTCAGCCGGAAGGGCAGACCTTTGCTCCCTCATCTGTGGAGTGGGGCTAAAGAGGCCCTGCCTTAGGGCTGGAGCAGCAGCTCAGCAGTTACGGAGGTGCTTGCCTGGCATGTGCAAGGACCCGGGTTCAATACACAGTGAAGTCTCGGAGCAGCGAAAGCCACATGAAAAACTAAATAAAATGGATTCTCTCTTGCTCCCCCCTCTCTGTCTCTGTCTTTCTCTCTTAGAGGCCCTGCCATGGGGCATCGGAGGATACAGCTGCAGCATTGTCGTGACCATTGCTGTCTCCCTCACTCAGGGCCCTGGCCTGCTTCCCTGCCGCCACCTCCCCACCCGTGCATACCCTAGCGACCTGGGCTGCAGAGCACTTGGCATTTGTACACAGGTCCTGTTGGGGAGGGTTTCATACTGTTATGATTAAAGTGGGTGCCCACTCCCCTCCCCTGGCACCTGCTCCTCTCCCAAGAGAAGCACTCACCTGACAGGTATTTAAAACTTGGTGAGAGTGAGTCACACTTATAATCCCAGCAGCTCATGAGGCTGAGGCAAAAGGATTGCAAGTTCACAGCCAGTCTCAGCAACTTAGGCCCTAAGCAATTTAGTGAGACCCTGTCTCAAAATAAAAAATGAAGAAAGGGCTGGGGATGTTGCTCAGTGGTAAGCACCCCAGGGTACCAAATCATCCCTAGTACCAAAAAGAGTGTGTGTGTGTGTGTGTGTGTGTGTGTACGTGCCCCTGTGTAATACAGATTCTGGGATAGAAAATGAAGTACAAAGTATAAAATAAAAACACATTTTTTTACTTTAAAAAATGAATAGATCCAGGTGCTGAGACACACACCCATAATAATCCCAGCAACTCTGGAGGCTAAGGTAGGAGGATCACAAGTTCAAGGCCAGCTTCAGCAACCTACTGTCTCAATATAAAAATTAAAAAGGGCTAAAGTGCCCCTTAACCCTTATGGTTCAAGCCATAGTACTCCCCACCAAAAAAAAATAAAAAATGAACAGAGCCAAGTGCTATGGTACACATCTGTAATCCAGCTACTTGGGAGGCTGAGGCAGGAGGATTACAAGTTCGAGGCCAGCCTCAGCAACATAGCAAGGCTGTAAGCTACTTAGACCCTTTCTCGAAATAAACAGGGCTGGGAATATGGCTCAGTGATTAAGCACCTCTGAGTTCAATTCCTGGTATGCTCCTTAAAAAAAAACAAGGTCTGGGTTGTTACCCAGTGGCTAGGCGAGGGGTGGTCGGTGGCTAGTTCACGGGCTTTCTCTTTTTGCTCTCATGCCTTCTTATGTCTTGTGAAATGTTGCCTGTGAGCATCCAGGGGAACATCCCTTCCCTCTTGCCACAGCCTTCTTGGCAAGGGTGGTTTCCTCCCCAGTTTGTGTGGTTATACCCTCCTGTGTGGTGTAGACTAGATTTTCCCAAAAGTGGCTTCTGATCCTGTGTTTCCCAGATGTGGCTGATCATCACAGCCACTGAAGTTTATGTTAAAAGTCAGATTGCCAGGCTCCTGGGGAGTCTGCTGGGGTCTCTGCTTCCCGCCCCTTTCTGCACATACCACCTGAGCTCCCTCCGTAGCAAGGCCGTCCTGTCGTCCATCTTGTTCTGCCCTGCCTGTGTGGCCCCTCCCCAGGAGCCCCTCTTGAGACCTCCTGTGTGTGGCTCTCCTGTTTTCCCCGGGGGTCCCCACAGACCTGTCCACATATATGTAGGCCACAGGTGCAGGATTTGTAAACTTGCTCATTTACAAAAGTGAGTTGTTTTTTTTTTAAGTGAGAGGGAACAGTAAGAGAAAGAATCAGTTTTATTTAGTTTTTCATGTGGCTTTCATTGCTCCGAGACTTCATTATGTATGTGGTGCTGGGGTTTGAACCCGCATACTCGCGCGTGCCAGGCAGGCCACCACTGCAGCCCCCGGAAGCGAGTTCTCTATCAGCCCGTCCTCATTTGCTCTCCTCACTCTGTGGAAATCCCTTCTGGCCATCTCTGCAGCTTCCCAGCAGCTGACTTCCCGTTCCGGGGGTTTTAAGCAAGCCCCTCTGGTCAGTCCAGCTATTAAATGGATGGACTCCAAACAGTGTGGGGAGGACCTCTAGGCAGGCAGTGGTCTGCTGGAAATGGGGAGACTGCCCACTGTCCCCATGGTGGTTTTCTAGGCAGCAAGTGACCGCATGGCTTCTGCAGAACCTGTTAGTGCCGCCCTCCCCTGGAGGGTCAGGCCGTGACTCCCAGGTAGATGTGAGGTGGAGTTTTGGACAGTGGTGAGATTTTCACCCTGGCCCCTGGGTCCCTTTCAGGTTGAACCATGATTCCAGTGACGGAGCTCCGCTACTTTGCGGACACGCAGCCAGCCTATCGGATCCTGAAGCCGTGGTGGGATGTGTTCACCGACTACATCTCCATTGTCATGCTGATGATCGCTGTCTTCGGAGGGACGCTGCAGGTCACCCAGGACAAGATGATCTGCCTGCCTTGTAAGTGGGTCACCAAGGACTCCTGCAATGACTCATTCCGGGGCTGGACGGCCCCCAGCCCAGAGCCCATCTACCCCAACTCCACAATCTTGCCAACGCCTGACGCGGGCCCCACGGGCATCAAGTACGACCTGGACCGCCACCAGTACAACTATGTGGACGCCGTGTGCTATGAGAACCGCCTGCACTGGTTTGCCAAGTACTTCCCCTACCTAGTGCTGCTGCACACCCTCATCTTCCTGGCCTGCAGCAACTTCTGGTTTAAGTTCCCACGCACCAGCTCCAAGCTGGAGCACTTTGTGTCCATCTTGCTCAAGTGCTTTGACTCTCCTTGGACTACGAGGGCGCTGTCAGAGACGGTGGTGGAGGAGAGTGACCCCAAGCCAGCCTTCAGCAAGATGAACGGCTCCATGGACAAGAAGTCGTCAACTGTCAGTGAGGATGTGGAAGCCACCGTGCCCATGTTGCAGCGGACCAAGTCTCGAATAGAGCAGGGCATCGTGGACCGCTCGGAGACGGGCGTGCTGGACAAGAAGGAGGGCGAGCAGGCCAAGGCGCTGTTCGAGAAGGTGAAGAAGTTTCGGACCCACGTGGAGGAGGGAGACATCGTGTACCGGCTCTACATGCGGCAGACCATCATCAAGGTGATCAAGTTCATCCTCATCATCTGCTACACCGTCTACTACGTCCACAATATCAAGTTTGACGTGGACTGCACGGTGGACATCGAGAGCCTGACAGGCTACCGTACCTACCGGTGCGCACACCCTCTGGCCACACTCTTCAAGATCCTGGCGTCCTTCTACATCAGCCTGGTCATCTTCTACGGCCTCATCTGCATGTACACGCTGTGGTGGATGCTGCGGCGCTCCCTCAAGAAGTACTCCTTCGAGTCGATCCGCGAGGAGAGCAGCTATAGTGACATCCCGGATGTCAAGAATGACTTCGCCTTCATGCTGCACCTCATTGACCAGTACGACCCGCTCTACTCGAAGCGCTTCGCCGTCTTCCTGTCAGAGGTGAGTGAGAACAAGCTTCGGCAGCTGAACCTCAACAACGAGTGGACGCTGGACAAGCTGCGCCAGCGGCTCACCAGGAACGCACAAGACAAGCTGGAGCTGCACTTGTTCATGCTCAGCGGCATCCCGGACACCGTGTTCGACCTGGTGGAGCTGGAGGTCCTGAAGCTGGAGCTGATTCCCGATGTGACCATTCCGCCCAGCATCGCGCAGCTCACGGGCCTCAAGGAGCTGTGGCTGTACCACACGGCGGCCAAGATCGAGGCCCCCGCCCTGGCCTTCCTGCGCGAGAACCTGCGTGCCCTGCACATCAAGTTCACCGACATCAAGGAGATCCCGCTGTGGATCTACAGCCTCAAGACGCTGGAGGAGCTGCACCTCACGGGCAACCTGAGCGCCGAGAACAACCGCTACATTGTGATCGACGGGCTGCGAGAGCTCAAGCGCCTCAAGGTGCTTCGGCTCAAGAGCAACCTGAGCAAGCTGCCACAGGTGGTCACGGACGTGGGTGTGCACCTGCAGAAGCTGTCCATCAACAACGAGGGCACCAAGCTCATTGTCCTCAACAGCCTCAAGAAGATGGTGAACCTGACCGAGCTGGAGCTGATCCGCTGCGACCTGGAGCGCATCCCCCACTCTATCTTCAGCCTCCACAACCTGCAGGAGATCGACCTCAAGGACAACAACCTCAAGACCATCGAGGAGATCATCAGCTTCCAGCACCTGCACCGCCTTACCTGCCTCAAGCTGTGGTACAACCACATCGCCTACATCCCCATCCAGGTGGGCAACCTCACCAACCTCGAGCGCCTCTACCTGAACCGCAACAAGATCGAGAAGATCCCCACCCAGCTCTTCTACTGCCGCAAGCTGCGCTACCTGGACCTCAGCCACAACAACCTGACCTTCCTGCCCACCGACATTGGCCTCTTGCAGAACCTGCAGAATCTGGCGGTCACAGCCAATCGGGTGAGTGGCCTGGCCAGGGTAGGCAATCAGGAGGCCCCGGGACAGCACAGTTGGTGCTGCTGGGTCTCAGAACCACCCAGGAGGGAGTTGTTCAAGAGTCAGACTCCCAGGCCCCATCCCAGACCTGCTGAATCAGACCCCCCGGGCGTGTTAACCTGCCTTTGCCATAAAATGCTGCAGTTCTCCTGCCAGGCGGGCTGTGTCCCAAGGTGACCCCAAGCTGGGTTCCTCGAAGGCAGGGATGTGCATGAGGCTGGGTGATAGAAGGCAGAACTTAGCTTGAAGCTTACAGTGTCTTTTTCAGCTTGTCCTGAACTAGATTGGGAGCCAGGGCCCAAAAAGTTCATTAAGTGTCCTGTGCTGGCTGAGGTGGAGCCAGATGCCTTCTGCAGGTCCCAGCATCCCTCTTGCCCCTCTGCCCTCAGGATTAGGGGTAGTGAACAACAGGGTGGGGCTGAGATGGGGCTGGCTTGTCACTTTCTGCCTTTCCAGAAAGGAAATTGTGCAAACCACCAGGGGCCAGCAGTATGGGAGGTGTCACCCTGGAGCCTCACCGCTTATGGTTTGGGGTTCCTTGATGGAGGCGGGCAGGGTGGGTTGAGGGCAGGGGACAAATAGATGGAGACTCTTACAGTGAGGTGGGTGATGGAAGCCTGAGCCAGGGGTTAGGGGTCCCAGAGAAGACTGCCCTGCGGCCCCTACGCCCATCACAGCAGTGGTCCTAAAGCAGCCCCCAGCCTCCCAAGCACTGCTGTGCGGCTGCTGTTCTGGGTGCCCACTCCCATCTCCACCAGTGCTGCTGAGTTCTCTTGACAAACTCCCAGTAGCCACAGAGGGCAGAGGTTGGTGGCCCCTGAATAGTCTGCCTCCTCCTCCCTGCTGCGGGCGGGGACAGCTTCTCCAGCGTCACTCAGACCAGGCCGAGAGGAAGGGGAGTCCAAACCGCGAGACTGCTGACACTCAGAAGTCTTCCATCCTCTCATCCCTGTCCCTTCCTGAAAACCAGCCTGCCTCCTCTGTGTCATAGGCTTTGTGACAAATCCTTGTCTCCCTCCCCCAAATTATGACTCACGTGTGAATGTAGGAGGGTGAGGGTCCACTCAGGTGCTTCACCGCCGTGGAATGCGCAGGCCCGCTAATCAGGAGAATCACTTTCGGGCATTAACCATAAAAACGACAATAACAAAAAGCTTCACCTTTGGGTGACACCAGGGCACCAGGTGAGAGCCTTGTTGCTCCTGGAGCTGGGCCAGGCCTTGGATATGTCCTCTGTGTGTGTGGGTGCTGGCCTGCCCCCAGCCTGGTCCCCGCCCCCTCCTCACACCAGGCTCGCCTGTTAGTGTCATGCCTGTTGGCTGAGGTCACCCCTCAGGAAAGGAGTTGGCGGAGGCCTGCTGTCCCTGAGGAAGGAGACCCTCTGGACATCCTATTTAGCACACTGCTTAATCACATCCTGTCCCCACCTCCTTGAGCACCAGAGGCCTTTATGGGGAAAAAAGTTTCCATGGGCCAATCCAAATGGGCTGACAGGCCCCTCCTTTTAAGCCAAGGCCTTGGCTGGGCTCTTTCCTCCTCAGGCTCCCTGGATCCCCATGAGCCACCTTTTACTGTGGTGGGGGTGGGAGGGGTGGGTGTGGCCCTGCTTTAGCCCTGGGCCTGGAGTTGTTGAGCACCTCTCCACAGGGTAGGTGAGCAGTCAGAGTCCAGCCATGGAGGAGTACTGGGGATGACCAGGGCCCCCAAGGAACTGGGCTGTTCAGCCTGCAGGACAGCTAGGGCTCCACAGGGGTGTATGGAGTGGTGGCCTTTTGGAGGAGGGGGCATGCCACCTCTTCTAAAAGGACGAGGAAGAGGTGGTCAGGTGAATAGGAAGGGAGAGTCCGTAAGGTCAGGCTGGGAGGTGCAGGAGTGAGCTGGCCGTGGAATGTGGACTTTCCCCTGAGGGCAGAGGTGGGCTGGGCTTGGGCTGCTAGAGAGCCCCAGTCCTCCATTCCAGGCCCAGCGCCTTGGTGGGTTTAATGTCTGGACCCCTTGCCAGCCCATAGCTGGCCTTGGCTCTTGTGCTGAGTGTTTGAGTTGCAGGTTGTGGGAATGAAGCGTGAGCTGGCTTGCCATTCAGCAAGGTTACTCTGTGGGTTCTTTTTTTGGATGCTGAGGTTTGATCCCGGTGCCTCTCATGCGTTTTGCCACTGAGCTGCAGTCCCAGCCCCTGGGGAGGTTATTTTTGGTATTGGCAGAGGTATGGGTTTATGAATGGGTGGGCCTGTGCTGTCCAAGGCTGCTGGGGACAGAGACATGGATGGATTTGGAAGACTCGAGATAGAGTTGCGGACCATGCGGGTTAGAGTTCACTCAGGCAGTGGCTAAGTGGTTGGAAGGCTTGTCTGTCATGTTCAAGGACTTGGGTTCAGATAGATAACTAAGCATCAGAGAAACAAAGGCCAGGTGAAAAAACTGATTTTTCTCTTTCTCTCTCTCCCTCTGTCTCTCTTAAAAAAAAAAAAAAAATGGCAGGCCAGGGGAATCTGGGGACAGGGAGTCTGGGCGACTCAAGGTTTCTCATTCGACTGGCAGGCAGGTGGATGGAGGATTGTTGAGACAGGACCCAAGATGAGGAGCAAGGGTGTGTTGTATGTCAGGGCTTGGGGACCTGGAATATTCATGTTGCCAGCCTGAAGATGGAGAATTCCCTATGCCTGTGGGTAAAGAGTGTTTCTTGACATGATCGCTAGAAAAGAGAGAACAGGAGTCCACTTCCGGGGTTGAATGAGGGAAGAGGAGGGCCAGCCCAGCCCGAGTGACTCCTGGTGCATGCGGAGTCCTTCGATGGAGAACAGATCGGGGTCTGGTGGTGGGAACCTTGGGTAGAGGTGGGTAGGGGCAGAAGCCAGGGGCAGAAGCCAGATCACACTGGGCTAAGGCAGCATCTCTGCAGATGGGTGAGAAGGTCATAGAGCAGGTGGAGCAGCCCTGAGGGCTGCTGGGAGGTCACCTTTTGCAAAGTCCAGGTGGAATGGAGGCCATTTCAGCACTGGCAGGGAGCCACTGGGGGTCCCTGAGGAGGCAGGAGGAGTGGTAGGATTGGGAATGTTGAGAAGTGACTTCAAGCCTTCAGTAGAGCAGGGACAACTCAGGAGGGAAGGACAGCTCCCAAGCTCTGGGGAGACCTTAATGGCCGGAGGGGGACTTCTGGGAAGGGGAACTCTTAGGGAGGGCGCTGCAGAGCCATAGTGATTCCATGTGGCCCCCAGTGCTGCCACTCGCTGGCCAGAGCCATTTGTGGTGTTCCTGATTGCTGAGGTGGGCACTGGGAATGCTCTGGCTCCTGGGTTCTAGTTCCCTTCATGTTGAAGCCACCCCACCCATTCCTGACCCTGGGCACAGCCAAGACCCTCCTTGAAGAAGCCCTCAGCTCAGCCATGGCCTCACCTGCCTGGTGAGAAGGCTGAGTTGCTCACCGGAACTGGAGTCCACCCAGAGAGTGAGAGCCTGCAAGGTTGAGATCCAAGACTGCTGGAAGCTCCTCACCCACAGAATGTCCAAGCTGAGAGGCACTTCTAGTCCAACCTTTGCATTTCACAGACGGGGAAACTGAGGCTATATTTGACATAGTGGGGATGTGATGTGGGCTGTGGATGGGGGGAAGCGAGGCTTATGTGCTCTTGGATCCTTTGTGGCCCTGAAACCTGGGACAAGTTGCATCTCAGCTCTCCAGGCCTGTCTCCTCTGCAGGAAAACAGGGTCAGTGATAGAGCACCCATCCCCACAGGAGGGTAGGGCCCAAATCTGCTGCTCTGCCTCCAGCCCCTCCTCGTGAAGACAGGGTCAGGTAGGACCGCTGCCAGCGGATCACGCACAGAAGGGCCAGGTGGAGGCAGGACGCCCCAGCGCCGGGACACACGGCGTGGCTCTGCTGTAGCCTGCCATTTGCTCAGCTGCATTCCAGTGTGGACTATCAGCAGAGCTCGGGCTGTCAGGCCATCTCCAAGTCCTGGCACTTCCACGCCTGCTGAACCTAAGTCAGCTTCTTCAGGGGCCCTGGCAGCCCATTGGTACCATGGGTGGCTTTGTGGGTCAAATGCGTTCGTGGCATCCGTACTCAGAGTGAGCCTGCTATGTAGTGAGCCCCATGTGAGTGTGGCCTGTCGTTCCCATTTGGCCAAACCAGGAGGAGGGGGTCCCAGTGGCCAGTGCTGGGTTCTGGCACCCCTGTCCCAACTGCGACTTGGTCCTCAGATTTGAACACCAGGAAGAAGTGACCCAGCTGAGATTCGGCCCCTATCAGTGAACCCTCCCCAGTTCACAGAAAGAGTTAAGGGGTTGGAATGTTCTCAGCATGCTCCTGATGCACCCTGGGACATGGGTGGGGGGAATGGGCAGTGGCTGCCAGTGTGAAACACTTCCTAGAGTGCCAGGTGTGGGGAACCCAGGGGACCAAGGCAGACCCAGCCTTGCCCTTTAGCGCCCATAGAAGAATTAGCGCTATAAGGGGGCACAAGGGTACCAGGGACCTGAGAATTAGGGGAGGCTTCCTGGAGGACTACATGAGAACGGCAGCCAGACTGCCAGTGCCGGTCCCTTGCGGAGCTGCAGTGGGGATCAGGGAAAGTGCCTGGAGGGAGGGGAAGCTGGGGGCCCTGCACTGGCTGTGCCTACCTCACTTTGGCCCTCTACTCCTCCCTTAGATCGAGGTGCTGCCCCCAGAGCTCTTCCAGTGCCGGAAGCTGCGGGCCCTGCACCTGGGCAACAACGTGCTGCAGTCCCTGCCCTCACGGGTGGGTGAGCTGACCAACCTGACACAGATCGAGCTGCGGGGCAACCGGCTGGAGTGCCTGCCGGTGGAGTTGGGCGAGTGCCCCCTGCTTAAGCGCAGCGGCCTGGTGGTGGAGGAGGACCTGTTCAACACGCTGCCACCCGAGGTGAAGGAGCGGCTCTGGAGGGCCGACAAGGAGCAGGCCTGAGCAGGGGACAGCGTGCGGGGGACTCCTGGACAGCCAGCCCAGCCTCAGCCGGGAGCCTGGGGCTGGGTGTGAGCTGGGCCCGGCTGAGAGGACAATGTCTGAGGGGCTGGCCCCTTTTCTCCCTGAGACTCACGTCCCCGGGACAGGCGCCTGTCGGGAGGCCAGAAACCAAGTCAGCTTCAGAGCGCAGTATTGGACAATCAGGGTCTCCTCCCTGGAGGCCATCTCTGCCTCCAGGTCTGGCCGACGCCAGAGGTCCAGGGACACCAAGTGGTGTTCATTTTCTCCACCTCCCATCTTCTCCCTGTAGGTAACTGGACGTTCCCAAGGTCCTCGAGCTGCGTGGGAGGTGTTTAAGGAACTGTGGGGTGTTCCCCTTATTCTTTCTGGGTGATGCTGCCGGCACGGGGTATCCATCCAGACTTGGACAGAGTGGTCCATGCGGAAACAGCTGCGGGACAGTGGCCCAGTGGTGCGGACTGGCTCTGGCAGCGGGGCCCAGGGGAGAGCAGGCCCCCGCAGACAGCCAGTCCAGGGCTTTCCTTGTCAGTTTTTGTGACAGTTTTAGATTTTTTTTTAAGTCAAATGATTTTTTTTTGGTCTAGTTTTGTTTTTTAAGCCTTCAAAATTGATAGTTTGGGTATTAAAAAGAAAAAAATCCAAAAAACAAAACACTAAGGCCAGTGGTTGGAGTCCCAGGCAGGGTGGCAGTCTCCCTTGTGCGGAGCAGCAAGACGCTGAACCGCGCTTCCTTCCCCTGGGGTGCGGGGCGCAGGCTGTCTTCCGAATCTGGCATCTGGCGTGACCATGGCCAGGGGTTCTGTTTGTCCCTCTCCCCTCCTGGGGCGGGGACTTTGTTCTTGTTTGTTTTTTGGGCTTTTTTGGCGTTTTCTTTTCTTTCTCCATGGGTCTTGGCAGGCGCTCATTTCTGTGGCTGTCAGCCAAAGGGAATGTTCTGGAAATGCCAAGAAGGGAGGAGACTCGGGTTGGCCGGTCCCCGACTGAACGGTGCTGCACCTCCTCCCCCGAGCCCTGCCCCTCCACGCACAGTGTTCCGGAGCCATGAGGAGCTACCTGCCCAGACTCTGTTCCCCAGCCTCACGTGTTGCTCAGTGCCACCACTCACCTGCGCTGCTTACAACTGCCCTGTAGCCACCTGGTCCTTCCTAAAGAGCAGGCATTGGGGGGGGGGGCGCAGTGGGAGCACAAGTGCCCCAGTGTTTGGGTCCAAGCCAGTTTCCATCCTGGGTGCCTGACTCTCCTGGTGGTGGGAAGCCACCTGCTGTAGAGCAATCACTTGGGTCCCCTCTTTAGAAGGGTCCCCGCCTTAGATGAATCCCGTGGACACTAAGGCACGTTTTAGCGTCTCTTGTCTTAATGGTTATGTGCGTCTGTCTGTCGTTTGTGTTTCCTGCGTTGTGTCATTGGATGTAATCCTCACAATAATGCACACTAGCCTCCAACAACCATGAAGCAGTCCGTTATCTGTGGGTCTGAACTTGTAGACTCGGATCAAATATCAAATAAATCTGTAACACAAAGTAGCCTTCAGAGGTCTCCGTGTGGCGGGGGACCCATTCCTCACGCCTCTGAAGCCTGCTGGGCTTGAGGGACCATTTCTTGGGCACCCACAGAGTGGTCACCTCTGCTCCTCTTGCAGCCATGTGAAGCCTGGCGCTCCTTTGAGGCAGTTGCTGGAGGTGTGAGCTGGATAGAGCACCTGTGGGTGCCAGGTGCAGGCTCTCCAAGCTTTAATAGGTAGAGACTAGGAGAGGCCACCGGAATGGAAGCCACTAGTTCAGGGTCCTTGTCACAGCTCAGTCATCCTATGCACGAGGATGGACAGGTCCTCCAGTGGCCTCATCTGTGTTATGGGCATTTCCACTCGATGCTCTCCAAGTCCCCAGGGTTCTTTTGGGGTGTTTTGGCTGTTTTGCAGTACTGGGGGTTTGAACCCAGAGGTGCTCTACCACTGAGCTAAGTCTCCAACCCTTTCTGTTTTTTATTTTGAGACAGGGTCTCATTCTGACCTCAAACTCACACTCCTCCTGCCTCAGCCTCCTGAGCAGCTGGGGTCACAGACAATGTGCACCACTGCTCTGCCAATGCCAGGGTTCTGTGGAGGTGGGGCTGAGAGACACTGTGCATAGGCCCTGTTCAGGTTTCACCCCTGTTGGGGGCCTGGTGAAGGTTCTGTCTGGGTCCATTCGGGGTCCAGGGCAGAGGCTCAGAGAGGTGGACAGAGCTGCTTCGGATCCCGGTTCTGCGATGTGTTTGATGTGAGACTTCAGCTCCCTCGTCTGTAAAATCAGGATGGTACCAGCAGCAGCAAGATCGTCCTGAGGAACAAAGATGTAGTGTCCTACCTAGTCTTTTTTCTGTTGCTAGAACAGAATGCCTAAGATTGGGTCATTTATAAGTGGAAGCTGATTTCGGCTCATGGTCCAGAGGCCTGCAAGTCCAGGATCAGGCGACTGCATCTAGTGAGGGCCTCGTGTTGCTTCGTAGTGTGGTGGCAGTTGGAAGGCAGCAGGCGCACTGAGGAAAAGGGCCACTCCCGTTCCTGAGCGCAGCCCAGACCTCCACCACGCCCTGCCTCCCCCTGCGTTAAGGAAGCGAGGTTCTCAGAAGAGATGGACTTCTAGGTGCACACTCAGCCACAGCCTGCAGGCCGTGAGGCTTTGAGGGTGAGGCCTGTCACCTGCCACCCAGTGAGCACTGTGTCCTGGACCAGGCAGCCTTGTGCTGAGCCACCAGGGAACCTGCAGCAGAAGTCTTTGGTGGAGATCTGAGTTGCTTGGGCCACTCTCGGGAAGAAGGCAGGGCCTGTCCTTCCTCCCTTCACAAGGTCTCTGACCCCTCTAGGGGACCTCCGGCCTAAACCAAGGTTCCCACTGTGCCCCTGGCCTGGACTGCTGATGGGGAGGCTGAGCAGCCAGCGTCCACCGCCAGAACCTCCTTTGTACCTGCACAGTGGAGTCTTGTCTGGTCTGGTGACCCTCACCAGCCCCCACTCCCATCCCTGCTGCCACCCCTACCTCAGCCACGGGGCCTTGCAGCTAGTGCCTGGAGCGGGCGGGTTTGATCTGGAACTGGTTAGCTTCTGGAAAAAACAACAATGTGGAAAAACCACTCACCCGCCTCCCACAGCCCAGCAGAATGAACGAAGGGTAGAAACCAAGTGACTCCTCCCCCTCCACTGTGCCCAAAACTGCGCTGGTGGACTTTGTTCTGATTACAATAGCAATGGGGAAAACTTGGGGAATCTAAAAAAAATTTAAAACTAAAAATCTTCACATTCTACCCCAAAAGGCCCCAGCTAGCACTGGATGAACCAGTTGGTAGGTACTTCCTAGGTGCCAGCCTGTGCCAGGTTGTCACCAGGGAAGTGTTCATCTTATTTACCGCTCATGGGAGCTCTTCTGTTCCCAAATTGCAGATGGGTAAAGTCAGGGCTGGGACTGAGAGGTGACCTGCCTCACTGAGCCTCCCCACCAGCCTATCAGGAGGGACCTCACTGTCCCTGGCACTCTGTGGGTACCTCTGTGTTTGCTGAGGCTTGTGTCAGAAGGGATTGGGACAGCTGGAAACACGCCCTGCCTCCATGACTCCGCCTCTGCCACCCTCCTTCCTCTACCCAGCCCCCCCCTTCTCCCACCAGCCCCAGAAGCCCAGGGGACTCACCCTTCCCCCACCTCCAGAAGCTTGGTCCCCCAAGACAAAGCAGCCATTCCCAGCACCATGGCCCAGAAAACAAGACTTGACCTGAGGCCAAGGCTCTTGAGGACTGAGCAGTGTCCCTGTACTCACTCCTGAAACACTCTGTCCCTCCGTCATTCAAAGCACCATTTCTGGGAAGGCCAGGGGCTGGGTTTTCATGGCCAGAGTGGCCTTGTCAGCTGCCAGGCCAGCAGGTGGTGCTGACCGCTCTGCCAAGCCCAACTGAGGGTGGGAATAGGAACTCTGTCGCTCTCTCCTCATCTGAAGACCCAGGCCTCCTCTCCAGCCCCCTGCCTCTTTCTAAGACCATCCTCATCTCTGCCTTCCTCTGAGCAGCACATCCCTTAGCTCCTTTCCATAGTCTTCCCAAGACTGGGAGGGGCCCTGCAGTCCTCCCAGGACCCCTTCCCTCTTGGGATGCAAAGCCACCCCAGACAGATACCTTGTGACGTAGAGATGCTACTCCAGTGGTCTCACTTGCTTCACTCAGAGAGGGAGAGCATTTGTCAGAGTCACAGCTAGTGGTGGCACTTAGACCTGGTGTCCTCCTGCCAGCTCTATGCCTGACACCCCTAGAACATAATTTCTGGGTATACCAGGTGAGTGGCCAGCCAGGAGCGGCTTCAGGAAAGAAACCCCAAGGGAGCCTTTAGATACCCTGAAGGAGACAGGAGAGGGCTAATCCTGGATTAGTTGAGAGGGGAGCTGGGCTGGGGCCAGGCCCTCTCCAGGGGAAGAAGGGAGGGGGAGGGCTGAGTGCTGGGGTTGAGTACTTTCCAGGTAGGGAAGGGTTAAATCCTCCTGGCCCTTCTGCTTTGGCCATTCTCCCCTCCTGAACTTTCTCCTCTCTAGCCCTGGAGCAACACCACCGGAGCTACCTGTGCCCTGAGGCATCCCCATGACCTGCCTGAGCCCCTCACAACTCCGGAAGGTAGGGGGTGTATGGGCTGGGGACTGGGAGGGTCAGAGGAAAGTGGGGGCGATGGGGAGGTGGTTCAGCCTTGGAGGGCTTGCCAGGCATGTGTGAGGACCTGGGTTTGAGCCCCAGCACCACGTACATGACTGAGAGGTAGAAAAACAAAACAAAAGATGAGAAAAATAAAAAATTGGTGCTCTCTTTAAAAAAAAAAAATGTACGTGGGGACGGTGTCTGACCTTTAGTAGCCCCTTGGACCTCAACCCACTCTCTGATATTTCACAGAAGGGGAAACAAATTTAGAGAGGAGGTTCCCAACCACAAGCCCTAACTTCTGCACATCCAGCCCTGGGGTGCCCAGATCACACGAGCTGGTGTGAGGTGGGACTGTGTGTGTATGTGAGTGTGTGTGAGTGTGTGTGAGTGTGAGCTCAAAACCAGAATCCAGTGTTCTGATCAGCCAGTACAGCAGGCCTAGCTTCCTGCAGCATGGGGGCAGGGTCCAGAGGGAGAGGTGGGGGCAGGCCAGCCAGTAGCCAAGCAGGAGGTCACCCTCCCAGGTCTCGGTCCAAATTCAGAAGGCTAATACGTGAGAATCAGAGCACACAGACTGTAAAGTAATCATTGATGGATTCCGAGGTGGAGTCTGTTCATGTCCTGGTACACAGCCCTGGAGTCCTCTGTTCCAAGTCCGTCCCCGGGCGTCCTCAGGTGGGAGAGTCCTCACTGGTAGCGTTTGCCTAGCAGTGCGAGGCCCCAGTTTCCATCCCCAGCCCTGGGAAAAAAACCCAGTCCATCCTAACCCAGCAATGGCGCTCCAGCCCTGTTTCCTAAAGAGGGTCTTGATGGTCTGAAGGTCATAGGGGAAGCCACTGGCCCCAGTTCTCATAGGCACCAAGTGCTCCTTTGTAGCCAGCCTTTTTGTTTTCCTCTCACAATAGATCAGAGACATATTCCCATGTCACTAACTATTTTTCTACGTGATTTTTGTGGAGTATTTTAGTGGTACTCGGGATGGAGGGCAGGGCCTCACACATGCTGGGCCAGCACTGCACCACCGAGCTGCATCACCTGGCTGTCATGGTCTTTAGCAGCTGGTGTTGTGTTCCACGCAGGGAAACCATACTTTGTTAAACTAATCCCTTGGTGCTAAACTAATAATTTAACTATTGCAAAGTACAGTTTTCATTAAGTAAGGCTCAGTGAATACCTGTACACAAATGTTTTTGCTCCTCTATTGCCTAATTTTTTGGGGGATCCTGGAGATTGAACCCAGGATGCTCTACCACTAAGCCAATCCTTTTATTTTGAAACAGGGTCTGTCTAAGTTGCTTAGGGCTTCACTAAATTGCTGAGGCTGGCTTTGAACTTGCAACCCTCCTGCCTCAGCCTCCGGAGGCACTGGGATCACAGACATGTGTCACTGCATCTGGCTCTATTCCTTGATCTTGGGAGAGACACAGAGAAAGAGAGAATCAATTTCATTTATTTTTTCATCTGGCCTTTGTTTCTCCGTGTGTAGGTGGTGCTGGGGTTTGAACATGGGTCCTTGCGCATGCCAGTTGAGCGTTTCAGCCATTGAGCCACTGCTCCAGCCCCTATTCCCTGATCTTAAATCCAGCCACTGTGCTTAATGGAGCAAGCATATGCATAGACTGCTGTGGATGTCCCACTTCCCAAGGTGGCAATTTTCAGCTTAACTCCAAATGTGATTAATTTTCTAACGTGCAAGCTAGGTATGGTGGTGCACGCCTGTAATCCCAGCAATTGAGGCAGAATTGCAAGTTTGAGGGCAGTCTCAGCAACTAAGTGAGTCCCTAGGCAATTTAGTGAGACTCTGTTTCAAAATAAAAAATAAGAAGAAAGGGCTGGGGATATGGCTCAGTGGTTGAGTACTCCCGGGTTCAATCTCTAGTTCTGCCCCTGAAAAAAATTTCTAATGTGCAGAGTTTCCCAGAAGAAGAAGTGGGTGGTCATGAACATTATAGCACCTGGCATGTGACAACCCAAACTGGACACCCACCAGGGCTAGTGTGCGGGGGCTGTCAGAAATTGGAATCTAGACGCTTTGTGCAGGGTTCCAAAGATTTCCAGTGCCTGTTGCAGGACTTCATAGTTCCCCGCAAGCAAACGTGCAGACACCCCTCAGAATAGGAGGACTCAAAGCACTTCCAAATAAGCCCTAACTTCCGGGGCTGGAGTGGTGGCTCAGCAGTCACGGTGCTTGCCCTGCATGTGTGAGTAAGCGAGTTTGAGCCCCAGCACCACATACACAACGAAGTACCAGAGCAAAATGAAAGCCCACTAAACACTAAATAAAATTGATTCTTTCTCTTTCTCTCACTGTCCCTCTCTTTAAAAAATAAATAAATAAGTTAGGGGTTAATAAGGGGGCTGGAGTGGTGGCTCCGTGGTTACAGTGCTTGCCTGGCATGCGTGAGATATATGAGTTCGAGCCCCAGCACCACGTACACAACAAAGTGTCAGAGCAGCGAAGAACACATGAAAAACTAAAGTTGATTCTCTCTCTCTCTATCTCTCACTGTCCCTCTTTCTTGAAAAAAAAAAAAAAAAGCCCTAACTTGCACAGGATGCCCGACTTTCAGGAGAAAGCCAGCTCCTTGTTGAGCACAGCCCCCGCCACCCACAGCCCCTTTCCACCCCTCACTCTGTGTTCCATCCCTCAGGTTCCTCCCTTGCTCAGAGGCGTCCCACATCTTGTTCCCTCTGTTTGGAATGCTCTTTGTCATCTCTTCCCTTCCCAATATCCCTTTTTTTTCCTTAGAGTGAGAGAGAGAGAGAGAAAGAAAGAGAGTTAATCTTATTTTTTTTCCTTTTTTTCAGGGCTGAGGACTGAACTCGGGGCCTTGCGCGTGCTAGGCAAGCGCTCTGCCACTGAGCTAAATCCCCAACTCCCATTCTTTTTTTTTTTATCTGGTTTGTTTTTCCTCCACTTGGTTGTATATGTGGTGTTGGGGATCAGACCTGGGTCCTTGCACACGCCAGGCAAGCGCTCTACTGCTGAGCCACTGCTCCAGCCCTCCTTTGGTCCCCTTTAAATGCCATATTTTATATTTTTTAAAGTGAGAAGGAGAAAAAGAATCAACTTTATTCCTTCATGTGGCCTTCGTTTCTCTGACACTTAGTTGTGTACATGGTGCTGAGGTTTGAACCCGGTCCTTGTGCATGCCAGGCAAGCGCTGTAACCACTGAGCCATGGCTCCACCCCCTGCCCTTAGTTCTTTTTTTTTTTTTTTTTTAAAGAGAGAGGGACAGTGAGAGAGACAGAAAGAGAGAAACAACTTTATTTAGTTTTTCACATGGCCTTAGTTGCTCCAACACTCAGTTGTGTACGTGGTGCTGGGGTTTGAACCCGGGTCCTCATGCTTGCCAGGCAAGCACCGAAACTGCTGAGCCACCGCTCCAGCCCCTGCCCTTAGTTCTTGAAGCCTGCCCCGTCACTCCCTCCCTGCTCTCATCACAGTTTGTGATAGCGTATTTACCTGTGCGACAGTTGGTGTAATGTTGGTCTCCTTCCCTAGACTTAGAGCTCTGTGAGGGCAGGCATCTCAGCTAGCTTGCTGTTAACGGTATCTTTGACTCCTAGGACTGTGTCTCATAGCAGTAGACACTTCATCAATGTTAGCGGAATATATGAACAAGGTTGTGTTCCCATCTGGCCCAAGCCCATTGGAGGGCAAGTACAGGGACAACTCCCCCTTCCCCTTCCTGTTTCCCAAAATCTAAGTAGCCAGCACTGATTGCTCCTCACTGGGCGCTAGCTAGACACCATGCCAGGGTGGGGGACAGAGCAGTGAACAGGACGCTGGTCTCACCTTCACAGTTCGGGTTTGGTGGAGGGGTTAAGTATAGGGAAGCCTGAGCCTCGTTCCTGCCTGCAGTTCCAAGAGGATGGATTCCTGGTGCTGGAAGGGTTCTTGTCTGCGGACGAGTGCGAGGCCATGCAACGGAGGATTGGTGAGATCGTGGCGGAGATGGATGTCCCTCTCCACTGCCGTACAGAGTTCTCTACCAAGGAAGAGGAGCAGCTTCGAGCCCAGGTGGGTGCCTGGGGTAGGTTAGGATGGAATTGCTGGGGGGCTCATTTCCCAGCCAAAGCAGCATCCCAGAAGCTAGGACCCTAAGGCCACGCCCTCCTTTGATAAGGGATCAGGTGCCAGCCAGGCTCCAGTCCTTATATCCATCCTTCACCTGTCACTGTGGATTTACAAGGTAGATGTTGATCGTCCCCACTTGGCATGTAGGGAAGGTAAGGCTTGGATCACTTGGCCCAAACCATAGGTGGTAATTGATAGAGCCAGGATTCGCACTCCGCTGTCTGATAGCAGCTGGTGCTGTTCACTGCTCTATCGTACTTCCTCACACTGTCTTGTCACACTGGCCCCTTGGTTTTGATGGCCACCCCTGTGTCTTATCCTGCAGCCAGGCCAGATTAGGGATACCAGTTGTTCCCAGCAGTTTGAGATGGAAGAGTGGCAGCCCTTCACAGTTTGAAGCTAGGAGCCCTGACTGCCACACTCTGGTCCGGGCTGCTCTTGGGCTCACTCACCCTCATGCTGAGGAGCGCCTGCCATCTAGTGGGTATCTAGGGAATTACAGCAGCCACAAGCCTCTCATCCCAGCAAATGGGGACTGCAGGATCTTTGAAGGACAGGTTCCTCCAGTAGTGGTCTGTTTTTGCTGCTCCTGTCTTTAAGGTAAGGAAAGCAGAGATGGGGTCCTGCAGACTGAGACAGGCCGTTCAAGGTTCTGAGGAGAGAAGGGGCTGAAATTTGGAGCTGTAATCTGCCTTCCAAGAATGCTCTGGAGGCCAGGAGAGCTCTGGGGCAGGAGCGTTGTGAGAAGAAAGTGGACGACAGGTCCACTTAGCGGTTTTTTGGCTTTACAATAATGTCTTCTGCCTTCAGTGGAACCATACTTGGATTTTGGAATCCTGACCTTTCCCAGGGCTGAGCCCACCCTCTCTCGGGAGGCGGGGTGGTTGCAGGGAGTGAGTGGCAGCTCCCTGTTGCCACCCAGTCGTGAGGGGCAGCAGGGATGCCCCGTGCTGTGTCGCGTTCCCACTGTGAGCACGGCGCTTGATGAACTGCAGGAGCCTTCCAGCACATACGCCCGTGAAGCAGGCTTTCACCCAGCTGTGGGCTGCTGTGCGTGTCCCATGGGAAGGCCAGGAAGCTCAGATGCTCCGCAGCTGAGGTGTGCTGAGGCATCGTGTTCTTCCGGTACCTTCCGTTTGTCCTGAGTGTATCTGGATGTAGCAGCATAAGTCGAGTGGAATCTACAGGATGTCCAAGGAATCCCTGTTTGCAGCGTCAGATTCTGCTCACAGCACTTGGGGCTCCTATCTATTGTCTGCCTGGGAAGACAATGTCTGGGAAGCCCATGGGATGGGAACCCTGTCCTCCCGGTCAGGC
>PVKS010021590.1:0-34950 GCA_004027875.1 Aplodontia rufa | reverse complement strand
GTCCTTGTCCTGCGGCTATCACAGCTCGAGGCGAGAGGCACAGCCTGGCTGTAGTGAGCTGCGGGTCTCAGGGGAGGCAGGACCACCCCATACACAGCCCACCTCTGCCAGCCTGCCTGGAAGTTTGGTACAAATTAGGAAAATGCATCCTCAGTGGGGACCTGGGGAATATTTGGCCTGCATGTGAATTAGAAGATCCCTGCTCTGGGCAGACACAGCCCACCCCAGCGCAGCACGGCCAGCACAGCACAGGATGGCTTGTGTCTACTTGCCCCTCGTCCCAGCAACTTTACGCTGCAGCCTGCATGCACATAAGGGCAGGACAGGCTGTAGGGAGATGTTTGCATGGAGAACTGAAGAGAATCATCTAGATGGGGCTAGTTAAAAAGTGTAGACTATCAACTTGACTCCTCAGGTTCAGATCCTAGTTTTGCAGCTGTGTAATCACTGGGCAGGTTACTGACACTCTTTGTGTCCCGGCAAAATGGAGATGATACCAGTACCTTCCTACAGCACAGATTAAGCATCCAGTTGGTGTCTGCTGCTAATATTGGGCAGGGCAGCTTCCTGCAGCGGCTAGGAATGGAGGTCTGAATGATGTAGGTAGATTCCTCAGGACAGCCAGTTTTCTATAAAGGCATGATTTTTTTTTTTTTTTAAAGAGAGTGACAGAGACTCAATTTTATTTAGTTTTTCATGTGGCTTTTGTTGCTCTGACACTTTGTTGTGCATGTGGTGCTGGGGTTCAAACCCATGTCCTTGCACTTGCCAGGCAAGCGCTGTAACTCCTGAGCCACCACTCCAGCCCCTAAAGGCATGATTTCCACAAGAGGACAACGTTTATGTAAAGGAAGCAGGGTGGATTTTTCCAGCTTGAGGGCTTGTTATAAACATCAGAACAGAGGAGGTAGTTCATAGGTGGAGCTGGGTGCTGGGCCTGGAGGGATGTCCCCAGGCTGGCAGTGTAGGGTGCTCAGCATGAGATGGCCAGCTTGTGAGGTATGCCCAGGCCACCTATAGGACCACTCCCCATCCAAGACCAGGCCGATCATGTGCCTTCTGGTAACCCAGGTGGCTGGGTCCCCAGGGCAGCCAGCAGCTGCACTCAGAGCCTGAGGGAGGACAGGGTCTCAGCTGGGCAGAGCAGCTAAGCTGCAGGCATGGCATGGATCAGGGGCCAGCATTGGCAGAAAGGATAATTCCTCAGCATTTTAAGTCCTCCTTACCCACGGCACAGAGCAAAGTCCAACTGGAATTTCTCCAGAGGGTCAGACTGCACCCTGCTCCCTCAGTGAGGGTGGGAGGGAAGGACAGTGTGGGGGTGGGAGGGGCCTCCTGATTTTCCCCAGTAGGAAGACAGGGCCTGGGCACTGGAAGGTGAGAGTCCAACCTGATCCACTCCAGCTGGCCCTGTGGCTCCAGCAGACATCTGCCCTCCGGATGATTCTTTACCACCCGTATTCCTGGGGCTCAGGAAATTGAGTGTTTCTCTGGGGATGTGAGATGCTTGGAAAGGATAAGGAGGAAAGGAGAGGGAGAAAAAGAGACCTTGGGGAAGGTGGTGAAGGCCTGGTCCTGTTGTAAATAAACCACTGCTGTTCATCCTGGCTCTGAAGCTGAGGTCAGCCACCATGCCTGGCATGTGGCTGGTGGGGCTGGTGCACAGGTGCCCAGCCTGGCTGCGAGTCAGAAGCATCTGGAGAATTGGACGGGGCGGGGGATGCCATCTGAGGGGTGTTATTCAGTAACCTACTTGACAAGGACCCAAACAGGTCCAAGCAGTGTTTGATAGCACAATTAAGGCCCGGTCCCTCATCTGATAAATGGGGGGTGGGGGAGATGTGAGGGTTAGCCAGAGCCTTGCTGAGACCTGACGTCTGTGGTGGTGACTTGTGCTCTGGCCCAGTACCCTCGTTTTGTGCAGAGCTCAGGAGAGACAGCAGTGCTGTTGCCTGGGGTTCCAGTCCCTCTGAGGATGGTGCTTTGGCCCTCCACTGGTCCACTCCTCTTTGTTTCCTCAGCCCAAGAAGCAGTGCTCCCAGCCGGGATGGGGAAGACCCCCCACCCCGTGCCCTATCAGCTGTGCTTGGTGGTCAGAGAAGCCACATCCCCAGGGCCCCCCTTAGGCCCAGCCCACAGGTCCGGGAGAGAAGGGGACACCTGCTGAGCTCCAGGACAGCCCAGGTGGCCATCCCAGCAACTTGTGTCTGGCCGGTCTTCCCATCCCATCAGGTGTGAATGAGGTCGATTACTGCTGGTACCCAGCACGGGAGACCCAGCTGCAGTGGCTGCTCTACTATCTGCAGGCACAAAAGGGGACAGCTGTGACCCCCAGGGAGGTGGAGAGGCTCTATGTGCAAGTCAACAAGTTTGCCCTGGTGAGTACTTGTGACTGGGAGGGGGCAGGGAAAGGAGAGCCACCCAGCTTGAGCCCAGGACCAGCAGGGAGGTCTGAACTCCACCCTAGAGGTGGTTTGGAAAGAGCCACCTTAGGCATCTCCTTAATACTAAGATGCCCTATTCCCTGCTCCCTTGGTTCCATCAAGTCTAAGTTCCCTCCTTGCTATAGAAATACTTCCGAGAACGATCTCATCTCCTGTTTCAGCAATTCTATTGTTTGGATGAGTAGTTCTTTCCACCATCTAACCTCTGCCTTTCATGCTGCACTTAAACCCATCCTTTCATTTTCTTTAGCCTTTGAAGGAGATGGAGAATGTCAGGCTCTAATCCTCCTTGTAACCAGCCCCATGCACTCAACTTCACAGAAATCTTTCCACCAAGCTCTTCCTGATGCTTATCCCAGGTCATGGTTCATGCCAGGTCTGCGCTCATGTGTCCCTGGGGAATTGCTAACCTGACTTATTAGCGTCAGCCACACACAAGCAAGAACACAAGTCAGCGGCCCCGTGTTTCGCAGTTCATAACAGGGCTTCGTGAAATCTGGCCTTTTCTGTGATTTCAGGTTGCCTGTTCTCTCCTTTTTGGCACAAAACTGACTGCATTAGGCTCTCCCTCTCTGGGGTCGCACCTTCAGGACTGGCCTTCCTCCTGCTAAGATTTCAGCAAACCTGCTTTCCCACTGGCCAGTTTGCCTGTGCCCCTTTGAAGTCAGGGAGAGGAAAGGGGAGGGAGGTACTCTGTAGTCAACCTGAGTGAGCTGGACTTTGGGGTGGGGTAGAGGACCCTCATGGCAATGGTCACTGTCCAAGGGCAGCTGGGACCCCTGGCTTTCTGGCTGCATGAGCCTAGTGTGACCTGGGCCCCAGGGCACTTTTGACTACATGAAAAGTGGAGGTCACTGCTCAGTTAATGAGTAGAGTGGGGGCCTCTTATTCCCAGGTCCAGGTTCACGACTAGTGCCCCAGTAGAAGAGAGTGGTGGGGGAGAGGTCAGTTCAGGGGTGTTCCGGCAGCCCAGACCCTGCTGCCCACCCGGCCAGGGCATTGCCGCTACCACTCTTCTGGTCCCACCCGCTCCTCCACTGGCCAGTAGGCCTGAGTTCTAGCTCAGGGATCCATCTGCACTGAGAGACCTTGGCCTTGACTCCACAAGACTGCGTGGTTGAGAAGAGGCTGTGGGTGAAGTACGCATGCTGCTTGGCCAGGCAGGGAACTGCCAAGATCCCTGGAAGCACTGTTCTGTTGGCCTGGCCCCAGGGGCACCACTTCTGCTGGTCTTTGCTTTTGTTTTGTTGGGTTTTGGTTTTGGGTTTTTTTTTTTTTTTTGGTTTTTTTTTGCAGTGCTGGGGATGCAACCCAGGACCTGTTAGGCAAGGGCCCTGCCACTGAGCTACTGCAGACCCCTGCTGGTCTTTTTTTAGTAGGACAGTGATATCCCCAAGTGCTGCGTGCTGCGCAGTGACTTGGTCTCAGCAGTCTCCTCAGCCTGTGCTGGGGAGACCCACCCTGTCTCTGCCAGAGTTCCAGCTCTGTGTCTTCCAGGGTGACCGCGTCCTTCCAGCTCTGTAAGATCCGTGTCAGGCACGGGCATGGCTGATTCCCTCTGCTCCGTTTCCAGGCGTCTCACTTCTTGTGGGCTCTCTGGGCCCTCATCCAGAATCAGTACTCCAGCATCAACTTTGATTTCCTCAGGTGAGTACAGGGACCAGTTGCAGGAAGGTGGGCTCAGGGAGCAGGGCAGAGAGAGGGAAGAGCCCTGCGCCCAGGCAGTGGGGACAGAAGACAATCCAAACAGAATGGCAGAGTCTGGTCTTCACTCTGCTGGCCTGTCCCCACCCATAGCCAGCAGGTGTCCGCTCGCACCTGCCCCGCACCCAGGAGATCCTGCCTTCCCCACTACACCCTCCACTGTCTTGCCCTGCCACCAGCACTCCTAGCTCCAGTGGCAAATGCAGTGATTGAAGATCAGTGTGAGAGCGGAAGGACCTTCTGAGGTCACTGGGTGGTCCTCTGCTGTGCTGCCCACTACAGTGCCCAGACCTGCCACCTCCTTCAGGGGCTCCTGGTGATCCTTAGTCACGGTACTTGACCACTGGCAACTCAAGGGGGCCATTGTTTGAGGTACATGTGGCCCTGCCTTTCCTCCTCCTCAGTCCTGGTCCTGTCCCCTGCTCTTGTCCCCTGCGCTATTCCCCACCAGCCCTCAGCTGGAAGGGAATGGCTACCCTGGCCTGAGGGTATTCACAGCCATTAGAGAAATGCACATCGAAAGCAGTCGCATCAGTCAGGGTATCTGCTGTAAATACACACAAGACCAGAAAATAAGTATTGGCAGGAATGTGGAGAAACTGGAGCCCTCATGCACCGTTGGTGAGAATGTGAAATGGTGCAGCCACTGGGCAGAGTATAGTAGTTCCTCCACTCTCAAAAGCCCTTACCAGGCTGGAGCGGTGGCTCAGCGGTTATGGCACTTGCCTGGCATGCACCAGGATGCGGGTTCAAACCCCAGCACCACGTACACAACTAAGTGTCAGAGAAACAAAAAACAGATGGAAAAATAAAATTGATTCTCTTTCTGTCTCACTGTCCCTCTCTCTAAAAAAAAATTTTTTTTTTTTTTTTTTAACGGTATGACCCAACAATCTTGGGATCTCAGGATAGATCCAAAAGGAGCTGGGTGCAGTGGTGCATTCCTGTAATCTCAGAGACTTGGGAAGCTGAGGCAGGAAGACCATAAGTTCTAGGCCAACCTCAGTTTAGTGAGATCTTGTCTCAAAAACCTAAAACAGGACAGGAGGTGTAGCTCAATGGTAAAGTGCCTCTGGGGTCAATCGCCACCAGTTCAAAAAACTAAACTAAACAGAAAACAAGGTCTCAGAGCAAACACTGTTCACAGCAGGCAAGGGTTGGAGGCAAAGTCGGGCACAGCAGTGCACACCTGTAATCCCAGCAGCTCGGGAGACTGAGGCAGGAGGATAGCAAGTTCCAAGTCAGCCTCAGCAACTGAGCAAGAGTGTGTCTGAAAAGAAAAGGAAAAAAGGTGGAGGCAACTTGAGCGTCCATCAACAGACGAACAGAAACAACAGAATATTGTTCACTCTTAAAAAGGGAATATCACCAATGCTACAACATGGATGAGCCTGGAGGACATTATCCTCAGCGAAACAAGACACATCATTATGATTCTATTTGTAGACACAGAAAGAATGGTGGTTACCAGGGGTTGGAGAGGGCAGAAAATAGAGTGGTGTTGAATGTGTATAGAGCTTCAGAGGGGACAGAGAGAGAAGCAATTTTTTTATTTAGTTTTATTTAGTTTTTCATGTGGCCTTTCATGTGTGTACGTGGTGCTGGGGTTTGAACTCAAGTACTCGTGCATGCCAGGCAAGCGCCATAACCGCCAAGCCACGGATCCAGCCCTAGAGCTTCAGTTTTACAAGATGAAAAAGTTCTGGAGATCCATTGTGTGACCACACAAATATCCTCGATACTCAGAACTGAAAACAAAGCTCCACACCAACGTTTGATCCAGGAAAAAGAAATTATAGTTGAATCCTGGCCGACCTAACGGGGGCCTGGAGCTGATGAGAAACTGAGCCCCCCAGCAGGGACACCTGCCCCCCTGCTCACACCTGTCTCCCCTCCCTACCTTTCTGGCAGGTACGCAGTGATCCGATTCAACCAGTACTTCAAGGTGAAGCCTCAAGTGTCCGCCTTGGAGATGCCAAAGTGACCAGCCTCCCCGTTCCTTCCTACCCATCTACCTGGCCAGACCTGTACTCCAGGGCTCAGTTCTACTCTGGGGGTCCGCACCCTTGGACAAGGTGGGAGAGGGGACAGGTGGGTGTCCATTGAGAAGACCCCCAGTGGATGCCACTGAAGACCTCGTTCTCCTGTTTGGAGGGGCTGATAGGACCCAACACTGGGGGTCCTCGTCACCTCGCCAGGCCAGGGAGGAAGTGCCTGCATTCAGCCAGGGCCTGGACCAGAGGCACCCCTGGGAAGCACACCATTCCCAGCCCCAGGCCTGCTGGTATCTGGGCTGCCTTAGATGTTCTTTGACCCTTCCTGAGGGGGGAGGGGAGGGCTCCTTTCTACCTCCAGCCCCCTGGCCCATCCCCTTGCATGCCCCACGTGAGGTGCTGAGCCCCAGCCCGGCAGAAGGACGTACTGTCTTGGGGGATGGTCTGAAATTGCGAGTGACGGCTCTGCCAGCAGCTCCCTCATCTGAACCCACACTGAATCCCTTCAGATGGGTCTCCCAAACCTCAGTTGGGAACTGAACCCCCCTGCAGGGCCCTTTGCTGCTCCAGTTCCGTCCCTGTGCAGCCTGCAAGGGGAGGAGCAGGAGTAGGTTGCAAGCCCTGGTTCTCCAAAGCCTGGCTGCGCTTTGTGCTGTGGCTTGGCCAGAGAGGACGTGGCCAAGGGTGGCGTGAACCTGAAGCCAGCAGCCTCCTGCCTTGTTCCCTCCCATGCCCTTCAGGCCTCCCTCCCAAGGACCTGTCTCTCCATCTCCACCTTCTCCTAAAGTTGGCTCCAGGTCTTCCCACTCAGGAATGACCAGTGGGAAGTCAAGGGGCAGGGACCAGGGCCATTCAGGCCCAGCATATAGGAGCCTGGCCAGACTGGATCTTGAAGATACTGACTGAGCTTGGTGTCCCTGACACTCAACAGCCTCCACCTCCCTCTGTCCTCAGAGCTCCTGGGGCCCTCCTGGCTCTGGCTCACATAGTGATTCATTTGTAAATTATCATGGTTTTCTGCATTAAAATGCTCATTTCTGGACTGCTCTGTGTCTGAGGTGTGTGCCAACCCTCCTCTCTGCTGTCCCCCTGGGCTTTGCTCAATGTTCAAGTCAAGGTGGCAGCAGCCCACACACTTGCCACATCCCCCAAGCCCTTGGTTGCAAAGGGTTCCAGGTCCCTCTAGACCGAGTGGAGGTGCTTTGCAGCTTCTCTGTCTTCCTGCTAGACCAGCTGACCCTGGTCTAGCGATGCTTAGAGCTAGGTTGTGCATTAGGAAAATTTTGGCCAGCCAAGGTGATGAGCCAGAAACCCTGAGTAGAAGTGCCCAGGACTTTCTCCTTGGTCCTCGCTGGCTCCCAGCTTTGGGGGTGGGAAGAAGGGCCATTGTGCCTGTCAGCAGGTGAGAGTGATTTTTGGAACCAATCTGCCAGTCTCTCAGAAGGCCAAGACCAGAGAACAGAAGCTCAAAGATGAGACCATTCCTAGTGTCCTGAGGGCAGCAGTGACCACAGCAACTGCCGCCTAGCAGGTGGACTCTGGTGGTTTGGTTTTTGTCTGCAAATGTAGTGGGGTGCCATGGCAACCACTAGTGCAAGCCGGCAGCTGAGGCCTTCAAGGTCACAGTGATCCAGGGGAGCCAGGCCCTCCGTGCAGGTGTGCTGAGGAGGACATGGGGAGGATGTGTGCCTAGACATAAGAATGGTGTCAGAGCTGGCTAGAAGGAGGTCCTGAGGGGTCAGCCGGTCATGGGCATGACCTGCCTGTGCATTGAACAGCAATGCCTACCCCTCCTTGTTTCCCTCTCAGAACCACCTGTGGAGCTGAGGGCAGAATTGACCACTATGAAGTCAGCTGTTTCCAGCTTCCTGCAGCCTCGATGTCATAGCACTGGAGAAAAGTATTGCAGTGGTGATCAGGGAGTGACTGGGATGGGTCCCCCAGGGCCCTTTGAGGCCCTGGCTGCCATGTGCACACAGGCACCCTCCCACATTCCTATTCCTCCAGTGTTCCAGGAGGGGGCAGGTTGCAGGGGCATATGGGGGCATAGCCCCCTCGACAGAGCTGAGCCCCACCTCCTCTCCTGTCACTGCCACGCCAAGCTAACTGGCATCTGCCCTCCTAGCTCAGCACCAAGCCTTGGTGTGCCCAGGTTCCACCCCAGGCCCCTTCCTAGACCCTCTGCAGGAGTTCAGGGAAAGGACTTCTGAACCTGGCCTCCAGGAGAGGCAGGGAGCGGGTAGAAAACAAGCTTGTGGCCCAGTCTTGCTAGTAATAACTGGGACACTCTGTTCCCAGCCTGTGCGACCCACTTGACCCTGTCCTCTCACGGGACAGGGGGTGGAGCTCCAGTCAGCTTAAGAGGACATAGGGCCTTGCTCGTGTCTCAGCAGCTGGAGTGAGGCAGCAGGACAGAGGTGCCCAGAGTTGCTTTCTCCCCACTCCACGAAGCCACAGAGGACATTGAAGCAGGGAAGCAAGAGGGACTCAGGACTGTGAGGGAGAGTCCTCAGGGGGATTTGGGGTTTGGTTTGGAAGACAGGGAGGGTGGAGATGGCCATTGAAAGCTGAGAGGACTCCAGAAAAGAAGAGACTAGGAGCAGCTCTCCCTGATGACCACTAGAGGGCCCCTCTTCCTACTGCGGCGGGCTGTTTCCCAAAGGAATCAGCAGCTGGGCTCTGTTACTGGCTGGTGTTTAAAGCAGGCGGGGAGACATGGAGTCCAGAGGGCAAAGCTCTGAGTGGTGGGGCTAGGAGGCCAGTGGGCCCGAAGTTGGGATCTGCCCCATGTCAAATGACCAGGACTTAGTTTTGGGAGAGTCTTCATTCCCACACCTTCCCAAGTTTGTGGCGCTTGAATCCAGCACCCTTCCCTCTCACCAGCCCCCTCTATGATGTTAAAATCCCTCTTCCAGTATTCAAGTCTCTGCTCAAATACTTCCTGTGTTCAAAAGTTCATTCTAATTTGAACATCTTTGTTGAAAAGTTGCTCTTCTGGTAAGCCAAAACTGACCCTTGAGACTTGCATCCGAGCCCAGTGTCTACACTGTGCACTGCGTGTAAGGTCTACGCTCTCTCACACCCGGCAGCTTTGAAGAAAGCCATTTTGTCCTCCTGCGCTGTGATCTCCCCTTTTCTGCACTAAACTCCCCCGGCCCCTTTGATGCTTCTCTAAAGGCATGTCCACCAAGATCCGGCCGGTCCTCCTCCATGCCAAATGCCTGCTTCCAGGCCCCACCAGATGACAATGGCCTCTTCTAGTGAGGGGTCAGGATTGGCATGATGCACCTGGGACCAGGCCCGTGTGATGCACACTGCCTCATCTCCCTTGTGAATGACCCAGTGTCTCTCACAATTGCCACTTAGCTTTGCTGTCTTATTCCATGCTGGTGGGATTAAAATTTTATGGTGCTGGGATTCAAATTCAGGGCCTCATACACTCAAGGCAAACACGACATCTGCATTTCATCATCTCCAGCACTAATCTTTTAACCATAAGAGGTTTTGTTTTGTACCAGGAATTGAACCAGAGACATTTATCCCTTTTTATTTTTTGAGACAGGGTCTCGCTAAGTTGCTGAGGCTGACTTTGAACTTGGAATCCTCCTGCCTCAGCCTCCCGAGCTACTGGGATTATAGGCATGTGCCACTGCACCCAGTTTAGAGTTATCTTTTTAATAGACCCTCATTAATAAGCACTGTAAAGAGTGCTGGCTGGGGGCAGGGCTTCAGCCAGGCCACATGGCCATATGGTCCTGGCGAAAAGAACAGCCAATCAAGATGGTGGCAGAGACACCTGATGATTGATGGATCCACCAGCCAATCTCTGAAAGGCCATCCCCATCGACTTCTCTCATTTCCCTAAAACTATAAAGCAGCTGCCCAGCCAAGGTCCAGTGCCATTTTCCCTGCACACCATTTCTCCTGCCCACTGTCACTTCCCTCGCCCGCCCTCATTATGGCAGCACAGATGAATTTGGCCCGGGAGCAGTAAATCCCAATAAACATCTGCGCCTGAATTTACACCCGTGCCTTCTGATTTTTTCTGATTTTTTCTGATTTTTATGCTAGTCACCCAGCCCTTTCAGGCCTCTGTATTTCTCCTTTCAAGGATCAGGTCATAGAGCCCTGAAGCCTGTCATTAGAGACCCTGCTTCTTTCATCAGCATGGAGAGGGATTATCCACGGGCTGCCAGCGTCTACATGCGAGCCCTTTTCTGGGATGAGCGTTCACAGCTTTCCCTAGATTCTCAAGGGGAGCCTTATCCCAGAGTGGAAGTTTAATTCCCTTTGTTTTCAAATGAGGATACTGAGGCCCAGCTGATCCCCCACCTTGCCTGCCATGGCTAGTTCTGGGGAGACCCCCAGGCTCCTGGCTCCAGTTACAGAGTTCTTACCACTGCCTTCCTCCTCAGGACCTTCTCTGGGCAGGGACCATGCTTCCTCATTTAGTGTCACGCACAGGCCCTGGGCCGCCAGGGGGCAGCAGCACCTAGGACTGGCTGCACATTTAGGAATTCTGGACTTGGGCCAGCTTCCCCCCAGCGGATGCAAGGACCAGATTCTGAAATGGTCTGTCTTTATTATGCCATCAGAAAACAAATGTGCTGGTTAAGTTACTCATCATTATCTCATTAACAAAATAAAGCACTATCTATGTTTACAGTCATAAAAAAGAAACAGCCTGGAGAGAAGGGGGGTGATGGGGAGGGGAGAGGATGGGAGGCAGGCACAGACTCCATCTCTGGCCCTGTGGGATCTGGTGTTCCCACCCTGATCCTAGGGCTGTTCCAGATCTTTGGAGTTAGGTGCCAGTGGGATTTGATTTTCTTAGGGAAATAACTTGTGAAGCTAATCAGGGGCTGAGACTTGCTCCCTAGAATCGAGTAGTGGGGAGAAGAGCAGACAGGGATGATCAGGCCTGGGTCAGGAGGATGAAGCCTGAGTCTTTTCACTCTTGCAAGAATGGACGGCCACCCATCCAGGGCTCATGAGGGAAGAATGGGGACCAACTGCTGTGGAGCCCCACTCCAGGACCTCTGCCACCAACCGTCAATCCTCCTGGCCCCACTCCTGGAAATCAGGCTGGGTCCAGGGGCTGGGGCACTGGGACAAAGCCCTTGGAGGCCGAGGCACATTCTCATGCTGCTGGAAGCTAAAAATGGCTCCGTGGGAACCGACTGGCAGAGTTGGAGGGAGGGAAGGGGCAGGCAGGGGGTCAGAAGGCTGACAGGCCCAGGGGCCTACAGAGACCCAAAGAATCCAGGGGTGATTGGGGGTGGGGTGGGGCTCAAGGATAGACATGGAGAAAGGGAGAAAGGGGGCCTTGCAGCAAGACAAGGACAGAAACGCACACAAGGACACACAGAACCTGAGACACCCAGACTGACAAAGAGGTAGCAATTTGGGGACAAAGAGAAGCACAGAAGAGGCTCCCAAAGAAGCAAGAGTGGCATGAAGAGACACATCTGCCAGAACTCAGCAGCAGTGCCTGGCACCTAGCAGGCACTCAATAAATATCTTGTGCAATGACTGAATGGGTAAAAATGCAAGGGCATGCACGCGCACAAGCGTGCACACACTCTCTCACACACAGCAGCCAGAGGCACAGTGGGCTTAGCAGAGATAGACACTGAGGGACAGTCAGACCTTTCTGCACAAAGTACAAAGTGATCTTGGTGATAAAGGAGTGATCTGGGGGAGTGTAGAAGGAGGTGTAGGTCCCACAGTGGCTGGTCCAGCCAGGACAAGAATGGGAACAATGCATGTGACCCAGGGGGACAGGTGTATAGCTGCCAAACCCCCAGGTGGGTAGATCTGCAAAAGAAAAGGGTCATCCAGTGTCCCTGGCCATTAGCCCCAAAAGCCAAGGAGCTCGGCCAGCTTGGTCCATCGCCACCATACAAGCCCTGCCCACTGGGGCCGACAGCTCCTCAGGTGTGCCCGAAGGCGTGGTGGGGAGGAAGAACTTATCTACAAGTGCACAGCTTTGCCCATCTCTGGGCATACTCAAGTCCAAGTACCAACAGAGTCCAGGCCGGCTGGCTGTGCCCATCAGGTTGGGGCCAAGGTCTTCCCCAGCGGAGAAGAGGCCAGGCCCCGCCAGCTGGGATCAGTCTGTGAGCACCACCAACTCCCCGTCACTCTTCTCTTCACCCTCCGAGTCCGAGTCCTCGCTGTACCGGTACATCTCACCATCAGCCACCGAGTGCCTGTCATCTGTGCCCTCACCCTCCTCCCTTAGGCTGCAGGTGTTGACGATGACTGGCATGTTGGGGTCCAGGCTGTGGGGGACATAGTGCTCCACCAGGGGCTGTGCCAGGGGCATGCCTGCAGCCCGAGGGTACAGGACATCAGAGGAGCTCATCTGTACCTGGCCAGCCTGCGGGCTGAGAGGTGGAGAAGAGGTGGGGTTACAGGTGCACCTCACTTCCACCCCAAGCCCAGCTCCTCTCCAGGGCTCGCTCCCCAGGTACATGTTCCCACCCCACCTGCGCTGGCCTCTGTCTGCTTTCCAATGGCCAAGTTCTCTGTCAATTTCAGGCCTGCAGATCCAGAGCCAGGGGTATATTCAACCGGCAAATTTCTTGGGGTACTGTATGTGAATCTTGGGAGAAACTATATTGTAAATGCCCTCAGGGCATCTAAATCCATTAGGGTGGGTGCTTTGGTCATGTCAGGAATCTTTCTGTGGGACGGACACTTTTAACACCTATGAATTTGTATGGAGTTCAACATAACTACAGGTACCTTCCTCCAGGTCCATGCGGCCGGTTCTCCACAGTCACATACCATATCCCTAGCCACCATGGTCTTGCACATGGTCATTCTCCGTGTTCCCTCACACAGGAATGACACATGCACATATGTGCACCTGTGTGCTCACATGCACTGGTGGATGCACAGCATCCCTGCCACTCACAAAAGTCAGCCACACACCAACTCCCTGTCTCTCAGCAGTCACACACACACCGTCGCTGGCTGCCTGGGGAGGGCCTGCTCACGGGATCACGTAGCTCTGGCGGGCATCCTGGCGCCGGGTCCTCATCAGGGCCTTGTACTCGCCCACTCGCAGTCGCTTGCCCTCCACGATGCAGGTGCGCTTGGGCCGAGGCTTGTACTTGTAGTCAGGGTACTTCTCCAGGTGCTGCCGGCTCAGCCTGGCCTGTTCCTCATAGTAGGGCTGTTTCTCCTGGTTGGTCATGGACTTCCAGCGGGAGCCTGGCCCAGACCCCAGGGGCAGGCAGTCAGGGCTGGGCTCTGCTCCCACAGCCACCTCTGCAAGCCCTGGAAGCCCTGAGAAGACCCTGGTCTCCAAGCAGGGTCAATGAGATGTCACAAGCATAGGCACTTAGTAAGAACCTGGCCTAATGTGAATGCTCTTGAACAAATGAATAAAGATGATGCGCACAGGGGTGTCCAATTGCCAGATTAAGACTCAAAGACTCAGCACCCACCCACATGCCGCACAACTCAACAGTTCCAGGCAGCCACTGCCTCATTTGCATCAATATGAGGGCAGCCACCCCAGGCTACCAACAATTCAGACAGGTGTCCTGCTCAGGACAAAACACCCTGTGTCAAGTTGGGGTTTAGGTTAGTGGTATAGTGTTTGCCTAGCATATGCAAGGCCCTGGGTTCAATCCTCAGCAACACCCCGCCCACACACACACACTCAAACCCCTGGAAGAATGTGGTGGTGCACATTCAGCTACTAGGGAAGCTGAGGCAGAAGGATCTCGAGTTTGAGGCCAGCCTGGGCAACTTAGCAAGACCCTGTCTTAAAAAATAAAAAGGACTGAAGACGCAGCTCAGTGGGAGAACACCCCTGGGTTCAATCCCTAGTACTCTTTTTCTTTTTTTTAAAGAGAGAGGGACAGCGGCTGGAGCGATGGCTCAGCAGTTTTGGTGCTTGCCTGGCATGCACAAGGACCCGGGTTCAAACCCCAGCACCAAGTACACAACAAAGTGTCTGAGCAATGAAAGTCATATGAACAACTAATAATATTGATTCTTTCTTTCTCTCTCACTGTCCCTCTCTTTTAAAGAGAACCCCATAATCCCCAGTACTTGTAAACAAACAAACAAAAAAACACAACCCACTGTCTCAGACAAGAGACCTACAGTGACGTTGTAGGGGCCTCAGTCTTAAAAGCAACTGTCCTCTTCCAGTCCATCTGCCCTGCCCTACATCGCTCCTTAGCCTCCAAATAGGATAGGTAATTAATAAAGTCTTTCCACAGGGGGCTGGAGCCGAAACTCGGCAGTTATGTGGTGATTGCCTGGCATGCACAAGGGCGTGGGTTCAAACCCCAGCACCATGTACACAACGAAGTGTCAGAGCAACGAAAGCCACATGAGAAACTAAATAAAACTGATTTTCCTCTCTCTCTCTCTCTCACGTCCCTCTCTCTTAAAAAAAAAAAAAATCTTTCCACAGATAGTCCAAGAACACCATCTCTCCTGGTTTTGGATGTAACCAGCTCCAGGAGTCTGAGCAAACAGTGGAATAGGTGAGGGACAGACCAGGGGTGGGCAAAAGAACACACACATGCATGCACGCGGCGCATACACACTGCTTGAGTTCTTAAGGGAAGCACTGCCGGAAGAGCCCTACAAAGGTATAAGACCCCAGAACTCAACCACCCCCATATCCTGACTTCCACATATCCAATCACATTCCACTGGCATTTGGTAGACCCAGCTGACTCCTGCAAGTAGACCCTGCTGAACTATGGCCCCTGGAGCCCTGTAGTCCCCCAGGGGCCCGCTCACTGCCCTTACCAAGGATCTTGCTGATGCTGGAGTTGTGCATGTCTGGGAAGGCTTGGAGAATCTTCCTTCTCTCGTCCTTGGCCCACACCATGAAGGCATTCATGGGTCTCTTGATGTGACTGCTATTCCGGGACTCAGGGAAGTGGCGGGAGCCTAAGGGACAGGAGTAAGTCAGGCAGAGTGACGTCCCCTATGTGACCACCAGGAGGCGCTGAGGAGGCGCCCACAGCAGCCAGCTCTGGGATCAGTAAAGGCAGCAGCAGTGTGCAGAGGACCAAAGACTAGCAATAAGTGATCAGCAGAGGCCTGAAATGAAGGGCAGAGCTACAGGGCTCCTCAGAGTCACAAGGGGCAGGAAAGCAGAGCCAGAGAGGCAACAGAGACACCAGGGGACAAAAGGCATACTTACTGGAAGGACAAGCAAGACACAGCAAGGGAGGAAGGGATCAGAGACAGACTCGGCTGTGGCCCTCCTGCCCACCTGGCCAGCGCCAGAGCCCTCACCGTCCATATCGCAGCTCAGCATGGCTTCTTCCAGTGGGTGCACACAGTTCTCCTCCAGCTGCTCCTTAGCTGGAGATGAGTCCAGGCTGTGGAGGTCCTGGATTGACAAGGACAACTTGCATGTCAGTCCCCTTTGTGTCAACCCTCTCCTCCCTGTGACTGTCCTTTTGGTGGCCTCAGATTTTGCATCTTCCACCCAGGACCCAACCTGCTCCTGCCCTCAGGGGCAGAGGAGCAGGGCCATACCTTGCGAAAGGGGGTACTGGGGGAGCTTTCCAAGGCCCCACTGTGGCTGTGCAGCAGCTGTCGAGCATCCTGGATGGCTTTGGTGACAGCATCCCCTTCACCAAGGAAGCCTGGAGGAGAGGGAGGTGGAAAAGGAGGGGAGCTGAGGCAGTCATCCAGTTTGAGTCCAAACTTCTGTGAGTTACCTGGGTTAGTGACCTCCCTGGCCCTCTGTGGGACTGCTACATGGCCCTACGGGGAATGCCACTACACTGGCTGCTGAGGGTGCCAACAGGCTGGATATGAGAACAGCACCCTGAATCGTGTATCTCAGCAGCCTGAGTTCAACACTGGACTGCTGGACAGACAGGGTGAGGAAGAGGAGGAATGGGTTTCCTAAGACCAAGTCTAGCTCCTTGTCTTAAAAGAAAATGGAACGAGAGGGGAAAGGGACAAGCTCAAGGTCCTATCCCACTTTTTGGCTCTCCCCTAAGAACAGGGCAGATGCAAAAGGCCCAGAGGCAGAGAGCTCACCCAGAGGCAGACTAGGGGGGCTGGACTGCAGGTCCCGTGTGGGGGCCCCGTGGCTGGGGGGACGGGGTCCGCAGTTGCTCATCTTCAGGCTGGGGGAGCTGGAGGCGCTGGGCAGTTCAGGAACCTTGGGCTTGGCTGTGAGGTTCAAGGGCTGGGAGTGTTCCTGAGGGGGATTAAGAAAGTCAGAGGGTGGGAGAGCAAAGGAGAACCCACCAAGGGATGGAGTAGACGCAGACAGCAAGCGCACCAAGTGTACCCAGGGCAGGCAGGGAGCGCGAAAAGGCAGAGGCGGGCATGCGTGCAGGGGAGGAGGACAAAGACAGGGGGCGGTACCTGCAGGGGGTGGTGGGCGGCCAGGGCCCCAGGCCTCTTCACCACTGGGGCAGGGGGGCTGTGCAGCAGCTGCAGCGGGTAGTCCACTGTGGAAAAGGCGGCAGGGAGAAAAGGCCTGGGTGATCGCAGAACAGCAGACAGCTGCTTGACGAGGCCCCAACACCACGGCAGGCAAGGCTCGGAGCTGCCTGCCCCGACCACTGCCCGCCCCACCCCAGCTCCAAAGCACTGCTGGGGCCCTCCCGCCCAGTGGCACCTGCACCCCATGCCTGCCCTTCCCGACCCGCTCCACAGAGCTTCCAACAGGCAGCAAGGGGAGATGTGCCACCTGCTCAGTCAACAGACACGGATACTGTGTACCTACTGTGTGTAGGGTGCAAAACGCAGCTACCTGCTGGGAGGCATGTCTCAAGTGCATTATTCCTAGAACAATGTGTGGCCTTCAGCAGGTGCTCAATATGTTATCATTCCACTTTACAGGTAAACTCGCCAGGTGTGGTGGCCCAAGTCCGTAATCCCAGCAACTCAGAAGGCTGAGGCAGGAGGATCTCAAGTTCGAGGCCAGACTCAGCAACTTTCTTAGATGCTGGGGATGTAGCTCAATGGCAAGGTGCTCTGGGTTCCATCCTCAGCACCAAAGGGAAAAACAAAACTAAGCAAAACAGGGCTTATAAAAAAAGGAAAATGGAAGACCACCACAAAACATCAAAAGCAACTACTGTTGGGCTGGAGCGGTGGTTCAGTGCTTATGGTGCTTGCCTGGCATGCACGAGGATGCAGGTTTGAACCCCAGCACCACATACACAAAGAAGTGTCAGAGCAACAAAAGCCACATGAAAAACTAAATAAAACTGATTCTCTTTCTCCCTCTCTCTCTCTCTTTAAAAAAGCAGTTCCATGGGGCTCCATGGGCTGCCCATGGGCCTATTGAACAGCAGCACCAGGATTTGAACTCAGGTCCTCGAGACTCCATAGCCCACCCTAACCCTCTCCATAGTGCTCTCTTCTACCTACCCACCCTTCTTCACTCTCCATCAGCCAGGCCCCATGTCCAGGAGGTGTGACAATTCAGGTGGAGATAAGCCCTGTGTACACATCACTAACCACATGGCAGGTGGTGATAAGGCCCCCAGGTGGTGTGTCAGGGGACTTTGTTCCAGCTAGGCTGACTAGAGCAGGCTTCCCAGGGGAGGTAGATGTGTTCTGACAGGTGGCAATGGGGTGGCGAGGACACCAGGGGAGTGAAACCAGGCATGAGGTAAGGTCCGTTCCAAGGCCTGTGAATGCCAAGCTTGGGAATTTGAACTGCATGCTGCGGACCACAGGGCACCATCAGAGACTTGTGGAACAGCGAGGGGTGGCCACGGGACTGACTTTACAGCTGTTCACACTCCTGAAGCAGTTATGGGTGGTATGTCTGCCCTGTCCCCATAACTAATAATCCTCCTACCGTCTCTGCCCCAGTTCTGGTGGCATTCCCTACCACTAGAATTATCTCAACATCCCTGTACTAGAGCTCATCTCTGGTCCATGCCCCTCCATTCCCCACCACCCACAGACAACACTTTCAATATTCAAGTACACCCCACATGCTACCAAATGAAGCCCAGACCCCAAGCTCCACCCACAACTGCCCTCTCCAGTCATAGCCCAAGCCCCCATCATGCACTCCCAACTCTAACACTCCCACTTCCACCTCAGAGTCCTGGGCCTCGGCCTCCCCATTCACCCAAACACCACCTCCTCAGGAAACCTCCCCAGGCACCCTGGTGGTTGGCACCCTTGCCTCTCTCCCCAGACAGTGAGTTCCTAGAGCTCAAAGTTCATGGTTCATCACCAACAGCACAGTGCTGGACACACGGCCACTCGCTGAATTCCAGAACCAGAATAGAAAGCAGGAGTGACACAGTCAGGACAGGGACAAGAGTGTGGTGGTAGGAATGGTGGCCACTGGAATTGGGCAGATGCTGCACCTCAGTTAAGATTCAGTCAACGCACCCGAGCTGGGGAGGGTGGGCCTACAGTGCTCCAGCCCCTGCCATCTGAAAAGCCCTCCACGGTTTCCAGTGTACTGCTTCCTCTGGTTCCCCAGCCATGTTCAGAAAGGAGGAATTAGGGCTGGGTCCGTGGCTCAGCGGTTACAACACTTGCCTGGCAGGCACAAGGATGCGGGTTTGAACCCCAGCACCACATACGCAACAAAGTCTCAAAGCAACGAAAGCCACATGAAAAACCTAAATAAAATTGAGTCTCTCTCTCTCTCTCTCTCACTGTCCCTCTCTTAAAAAAAAAAAAAAAAAAGAGTTATTATTCTACTGCACAGATCCAAAACTGAGGTCCAGAAAGGCCACACGGCAAATTAATGGAAGACGGGGGTTGCAAGGCCCCTTCCTTGACCTTGTGACAAGCCTGTGACAGCGGCAGAGCTTCCCCTCCAACACTCACCTGGTTTGCAGGGGATGGGCTGAATGGGCAAAGCCAGCTGGGAGTCCGGGGCAACAGGCAGAGGCTGGTGGCTTGGGGGGAAGGCTGGGATCATGACATAAGGCATGTTGACCTGCTGGAGGCAAAGAAACCCTGTGGGAGTCCCTCAGCTGTGCTCAGCCCACGCCCAGAAGGTGGACCCAGGCACAGGAGATGGCATGGGGACAGTCTTCAAAAGAAGCCAGCTGAGCTGACACCAGGCCCCTCTCACCCTGCTCTTGAGTCTTAGCTGGGGAGGAGGACATCCTGGGGGCCCCCTTCTTAAAACAGGGAATGCAGCCTGGGAGGAGGCTGGAGGAGAAATAATGGCCCCCCATCAGGGTCCAGGGTCACATCAGGCCTGATTCTGCTCTGGGCATCAATTTCTCTGTGTGTGCGCGCGTGTGAGCTAGGGATTGAACCTGGGGCACTTTACCGCTGAGCCACATCCCCAGCCCTTTTCATCTTTTATTTTGAGATAGGGTCTCACTAAGTTGCTTATTAGGGACTCACTAAGTTGCTGAGGCTGACCTCAAACTTCTGATCCTCCTGCCTCAGCCTCCCGAGTCACTGAAATTACAGACCTGTGACACCATGCTCAGCTTCTGGGCAACTTTTGGTTCGGCCACATCCCCCAGCCCCAGCACCTGCCTGGGTAGCTGGGTACCTCTGCTCTTGAAGCCCTAGCCCCTTGCCCTTACCTGGATCTGCTGCTGGAGGAGATTGATCTTATGCTGCTGCTGAATCAGCTGCTGCTGCTGCTTGGCAATCTGTGAGCAGATGAGCAGACAAGGAGGTCATGGGTCCCCCTCACTCAGAGCCCCTGCACTAACCCTGCCTCCCACACAGAGGCAAAACAGCCCTGGAGGAACACAGCCATCTTCCTGCAAAGTCCCTTAAGGCACCTCAGGCAGGAACCCAACAGTCCTGCCCGCAGTGCCTCAGCCTGTACCTGCTCCTGCTGCTGCCGGGCCAGCTCCATCTGCTGCTGCTGCTTCTCGAAGAGCATGGCGGCCATGTTCTTCTGCTCTGAGTGGGCTGTCAAGAGCTGGTCCCGCAGGGTGGACAGTTGGTGGATCATGACCAGAAGCTGTAGCTCCTTCTCTGCCAGGCTCTCTTGGGTCCCTGCTCCACAGAGAAACAGCCACTATGCAGAGTTTTGGTTAGTTCATCTGTCCTCCCATCCACCCATCCATCTGACATTAACTGAGCAATTACTACATTCCAGGATCCTGTCAGTCATTACCAACTTCTAAGCATTTTACAGTAGCTTTTACTTCTTATTTTATTGATTTATATTTGGGTACTGGGAATTGAACACAAGGGCACTTAATTACTGAGCCACATCCCCAGGCCTTTTATTTGTTTATTTTGAGCCAGGGTTTTGCTAAGTTGCTGAGACTGGCTTTGAACTTGCAATCCTCCTGCCTCAGCCTCCTGAGTTGCTGAGATTACAGGTATGCACCACCACACCTGGCTAGAGTAGTTTTAAAATCTATAAATGGGCACATAACTATGAGGTTGAATGAGCTACCATATGGAAACCTCTCGGTTTAGGACTTGGCATGTGGTATTCAACCAGCAATGGTTACTTCCTCACTGCCCTGCCCTCCAATCTGGCTAATGTCTGGTGTGGCATTTTATTCCAAAGTGACAAGCTGCAGACTGTACCAGAATCATTCAGAGTACCACTGAAAATGCAGATGTCCAGACCCCACGTGCTGGGGTTCTCGTTCACAGGTGGGGATGCAGCCCGGGCATCTGCACTGGTTTAAAGTTCCTTCTGTGGATGCGATCACATGCCCTGGAAAAACGACCCCTCCTTCACTCAGGGAGGTCGGCATGAAAGGGATCTTGCTGTTCACTATGGAGTTAGACCCAGAAAGTGGAATGATGGACCTGAAGTCACAAGGGTTTCTGATAAGAGCTTAAACCCAGGGCTGCAGCAGTGGCTCAGTGGTTACAGCGCTTGCCTGGCATGCACAAGGATGTGGATTTGAACCCCAGCACACCACGTACACAATGAAGTGTTGGAGCAACGAAAGCCACATGAAGACTAAATAAAATTGATTCTCTTTCTCTCTCACTGTCCCTTTCTCTTAAAAAAAAAAAAAAAAGTCTAAACCCATAACTGTTCCAGCCAGGCCTCTCCTATGTTGGGGACCTATGCTTAGGGCCCACCAGGGAAGAGATGGTGATGATCCTAGGATCAGGCAGATGCCATGCAACCTGGGACAGGTATGAAGGTACCCACCCAAAGAACTGCCCTACACTCTGTGACCAGGCCACGAGAGGGGGAAAGGGGCTTAGCACCCCTGCCCTGCCCATCCCCATGCGCCCTCACCTTTGACATCTTTGGTTTCCACGGAGCTCCTTCCCAGAAACCTCTCCTTCCAGTCACTGGAGAGCAGCTTCTCGATGGCTGGTACCACTGGGAGAAACCTTGGGATGAGGATCGCCTTCCAACGCCTCCCACCGCGGCCCGCCCCTAACCAGGACTGGCATCTTACCATCTTGTAAATTGCGACTGAAGTCCAGCTTCTCCTGGCTTCCAGAGGCGGCCTCGGAGGCTCCTGGTCTCTTGGGCTCCGGGGACCTGTTACGCTCCGGAGAGCTACAGTCCTGCAAGACACATTGAATCGTCACTTGTACCCCCAAGAGAAGAGGGAACAGAGCATCCCAAAGTGTCTACCTGAGTCTACTGCTGCACCCAGTAGGTAGGGCCCTTTGTCCTCCACCTCCTCGAGCCCTGCACACTTCACCTGGTGTGGTGAATAGACCAAGACTTGAAGTCCAGGTCCAGTGACTCACAAGTGATCCCACAGAAGTCCTGACCTTCTCTAAACCTGACTTCCCTCTTCTGCAAGCAGAACCACTAATGCCTCCCCTGGCAGAGCACGGTCGCTGGGATCAGGGGTGTTAAGGCGTATGCATGAGAGCTGCCACCACAGCCAGGGGCCTGACGCCAGCTATCAATTCCTGCTGCCCTGCACACGCCTGCTGCGCCAGCTGGGAACTCACAGGCCCCCACCCCAGCCCTGCATGAGGAACACTCCCTCCTGCTCCTCCTCTAAGGCCCAGCCCCAGGCCCCAAGGCTCCAGGAAGTCACCTCTGGGTCACCACTACAACCCCGAACAGCCTTGCACGCTGGGCTCCTCCTGGGAGTCCCAGAACTCTCGTTTTTGCTCATCTGGCTTTTAATTATACAATCTCTTTTTCTGTCTCTTGGGTAGAATCACGGGAGTCTTAAGATGTGTGGAATCCTTCCTGATCGTGTGGTTCGGTGCCCTCGTTTTAAGGGTGAGGAATTACAGGGTGTTTTAACCATGAGTTAGCTCTTACTTGAGTAAGGACAGTTTTCTGAAACCATATGAAAAAGGTGCTAGACGCCTTTGAGCCAAACTTTCAACTCTGCAAGGACTGACTGGGTCACACCTGAGAGAGCTGTCACTATCAAATCACGAGTCTACTTCCTGCTCTCCTAGCTTCAGACTGAACTTGGCAGACCCTCCCTGCCCCCGGGATGCTGCCCAGCCAGGGGGTGGCATGTGGGTGTGAGGCTACGTGCTAGGGTGGGAACACTGACCCAGGAGCCCCTGGGAAAATGCTGGGGCACCTGGGCTGAAGCGTGAGTGTCAGCAGGATCCTGGGGGGCCCGGGGTGGGTCTGCAGGCTGGGGCTCAGCTGCAGTGGTTGAGCCCTGAGGGGCCTCTTGGCAAGCCTCCTTCTTCTCCTCTGATTTGATGGTGCAGTTCACCATGGTGCCAGCGCCATCCAGGGCCAGCTGGGCAGAGATGGGGCTCCTCATGGACATCCTGTGGGAGAAGGGAGAGTGAGCCGAGGTGAGTCTCATGGTGCCAGGCAAGCGCTCCACCGCGGAACTATACCCTCAGCCATTCATGCATTCATTCATTCATAGGGTCTCAAGTTAGAGGCTGGCCTCAAACTTGCTGTCCTCCTGCCTCAGCCTCCTGAGTAGCTGGCATTGCGGATGTGAGCCACCATGCCCAGCTCCCATGGCCCAGTTAGGGACCCACCCTTGGGGACCCACAGGCAGTGACTACTCTTTGCTTCCCCAGTCCCCGTGCCTCCCAGCACCTCTCAAACAGACACACATACAAGATATAAGTCAACCTGTCAACTTTTGGAATCCAGAGAAAAGTTATTGAAGGTTGCTCTGTTCCTCTTGTTTGTTTTGTTTTTTTTTTTAATGTAGAAAGTTCTGGAACCGACTTTGGTACACCCTACCTGATGCGGCACAGGTACTAGTGGGCTGACGGGCTCATTTAAGGAGGCCAGAGATTGTTAACTGTTTCTGAGCCCAACAGACCTGAAGGTGTCCTTGTGTGTGTGCATGCTGATAAGTGGTTGTCAAAACTTAAAAATCAAGAGATGACAAACCCCTGGATATGAATGCTCAGCTCAATGACAAAAACCGGCTCCCTGTGCACAAGCAAGCTGGCCTCAGTCACTCCTTCCTCCCCCAGACCCCAGAAGGAAACCAACTATCCCGAGGCTCTTCACTTTAGCTGGGGTGCGAACCTAAGTCCCCGAGTAAGACAAGCACTCTACCACTGAGCTACACCCCAGGGCTTTATTCTTTTAATTCCTTATAGTAGAAACAAGGTAAAAATTATTATTCTTTTTTTTTTAAGAAAGAGGGGCCAGTGAGAGAGAGAGAGAGAGAGAGAGAGAAGCAATCCTTATTTAGTTTTTCACATGTTTTCACATGACTTTCATTCCTGGAACACGTGGTGCTGGGGTTTGAACTCGTGTACTCGCGCATGCCAGGCAATCGCCATAACCGCCGAGCCACCGCTCCAGCCCTGAAATGTTTCTTAAATTCATGTATCTATGAAAAGCGAGAAAATAAATTACAGGCCAGGAGATGAACAGCTTAAAGAAAAATATTTTCCAGTTTCTAGCTAGTCTCTGGCTTAGAGATGGCTCCCGCGGACATCTGAATTTGCAGTCCCTGGTGCAAGCAGCCGATATACCTGATACACCCGGCCAGCTGTCCTGGGACTCGGCCTGTGCTGTGCCCCTCCTGTCTCCCCTCCTGCTCGGATCATCTGCAGGAGCTGGGCAATTGGGCTTGGGGCCTGAGCAGCAGGCAGCCACCCTCCAAGTCACTGGGACAAGCACCCAAGGACACATGCTGGGCTCCAGTGGGCACATAAAGCAGATAGCCACCAGGTATGGGCCCTGCATCTGCCGCCTGGCCAGGTACATGTCCTTGGGCAAGTTGCTTAGTCTCTGCGCTGGGATTTCCTGTCACTCACAAACCAGCACCTTTGGGGATGGGTCAGTGTTTTTTTGTTTTTGTTGTTTTGTTTTTAATTGAACCCAGGGGTGCTCTGCCACTGGGCTGCAGACTCAACCCTTTTTATTTTTTTGATTTTGAGACAAGTTAAGGCTGGCCTTGAACTTGGGATCCTTCTGGCCTCAGCCTCTCAAACCGCTGGGATTAATGGTGTGGGCCACCAGCTGGGCCAAGTGATTCTGAAAAGCACTAGTTGGGGAAAAACCCCGTTAAGGAGCTGGAGCGGTGGTCAGCGGTCATGGTGCTGGCCTGGCATGCCCGAGGACGCAGGTTAGAACCGCAGCACCACGTACACAATGAAGCATCAGAGCAACGAAAGCCTCACGAAAAACCAAATAAAGTTGACTCTTTCTCTCAGTGTCCTTCTTTCTCTTAAAAATAAAAAGTAAAAAACATTGCTAAGGGGCTGGAGAGCAGTGGCTCAGTGGTTAAGCTCAGGCCAGGCATGCGCAGAGACCCAGGTTTGAAGCCCAGCACAAGGTACACAACTAAATGTCAGAGAAGATAAGGCCAGACGAAAAACTAAGGAGAATTGATTCTCTCTTTCCCTCTCTCTTAAAAAAAGAAAGAAAGAAAGAAGGCCTGAGGATTCTGCCTTCGTGAAAGGGTTAATGTCATGATGGAGGGAGTTGGAATGGTTATAGGGAGGGCAGGTTTTTGCTGTCTTGTGCCTTTCTGCCATGGGATGACACAGCAAGAAAGTCCTTGCCAGATGCCAGCCCCTTGGACTGTCCAGCCTCCAGAACTGTAAAAAATAAATCTCTATCACTATAAATTATACAGTCTGTGGGTATTCTGTTATAGTATCACAAAACTGACTAATGTGCATGAGGATTAAATTTTTAGGGAAGGTGTAAAGTAAAATCAGAGGCAGTAAAATATCCCTTAAACTGCAGGTGCAGAATGAGACTGAAGTAGCCCCCCATCCTCAGGGGATATGTTCCAAGACTCCTCTGTGGATGCCTGAGGCTGTGGGTAATGACAACCCTATCTATACTGAAGTTTCCTGAACATACATATAAATGTAATGCCTTTTCCATCCTAACTAAGCATTAGTCAACAAACTGAATGGCTGTAACTTGTATCATCTGCATTGCAACAGCAAAACTAGCACACATTTCTTTTTCTTTCTTCACAGATTGAAGATTTGTCCTTACTGTAGATCTTAGCAATTTTACCATACTTTTTTTTTTCTCTAATGGGAACTTTCATCTTTCCAAATAAAGGAAGCATTTCATGGCTTCTCTTTGGCAAATTCCAATTCCAAAAGTCACCGCCCTTGCCATTTTATTCAAGTTCAGAAGTGCTGCTGTGATTCCTGCAACAGCCAACCTCACGGCCACGATGGCTACTAAGTGACTGATGAGCGGGCAGCATATACAGTGTGGATACTCTGGACAAAGCGAGATCGCATCTCTCTGCTCGGATCCGTGCACAACTGAAAATTATTTGTAGTTTATTTCTGGAATTTTCCATCTCATACTTGTGGATCATGGTTGACGTTGGGTAACTCAAACCACAGAAAGTAAAACTGGATGGGGGAGGGCGATTTGTACTATGCATCATCCATTCTGTACAGACTGAACCAACTCTCTACAATGTTTCTTTTGTTTTGTTTTTGTTTTTAACTAAGGAGTTGTACAGTCATCAATGTGTAAAAGTAACAATGATATGCACTTGATTTTTTTTTTTAAGAGAGAGGGACAGTGAGAGAGATAGAGAAAGAGAGAAACAACTTTATTTAGTTTTTCACATGGCCTTAGTTGCTCCAACACTCAGTTGTGTACGTGGTGCTGGGGTTTGAACCCAGGTCCTCGTGCTTGCCAGGCAAGCGCCAAAACCGCTAAGCCACTGCTCCAGCCCAATGCACTTGATCTTAAGCCAGTTACCCCCACATTACCCACATCCCAGTCTCTAAATTCTTCTACATTATTCCCCTATAAGAGATATAAATGTCTATATATATATATATGATTGTGAATTTTCAGAATTAAATGATTGTGTAAGTATTATTTGACTTCTGGGGAGGGCTGGTGGGGGTAAAGAGTATGCTACATTGTTGACTGTCTCCCTGGATGCCTCCCTATCTTCCCATCCTCTCCCATCCCCACCCGCCACCTCTCCCCTCCTACATGTCTAGGTTCCCCTAGATTATGTGTTGCTGTGCCTTTAGTGAGTCTAATACATGAGACACAGCAAAATCAATGTTCATAGCAGCTCAATTTATAGTAACTAAATTATGGAATCAACCCAGATGTTCATCACTGGATGAATGGATCCAAAAATTCTCATATATATATATATATATATATATATATATATATATTCTACTTAGCTATTAGAAACAATGATATTGCAGCCTTTGAAGGTAAATGGATAGCAATGGAAGAAATCGTGTTGAGCAAAGGTAGCCAAACCCTGAGAGTCAAGGATCAAATGTTTTCCCTCATTTATGGAAGTTAGAGTAAAATCCAAGCTGTTTCTGTATACTGAACCATGCAATATTACAGTGTCATGTCCAACAGTGCACATGTACCATATATAATTAAAAGGGCATCATGGGGGCAGGAGCAGTGGCTCAATGGTTTGAATGCTTGCCTGACATGTGCAAGGACCTGGGTTCAAACCCCAGCACCACATACACAACCGAGTGTCAGAGAAACAGCAACCAGATTAAAAAAAAAAGATAAAACTGATTCTCTCTTGCTCTTTTTTCTTTCTTTCTTGTTTAAAGGGGGCATTATAATCGACTAAGATATATACATATTATTTGATCTGACTGCACCCTACAGATCAGATCCTAGCAGACTCTACGGCCTACCCACTTTCAAAGTTCAGGGGGCCCTGGAGGCTGTGCTGGAGCCAGGACAGAAGCTGCAGGGTGAGAAGAGAGGGTTCTACCTATGAATGCTGGTCTCGACTCACCCAGACCTAGAGAAAATAAAGGACCCCAGCGCAGGGGTTGGCTCCCACCACCCCGGGGCCTGGAGGGGCTCCGGGAAGCAGGCAGCAGCCGGGCACCGGGAGGGCCGGGAGCCAGGCCCTGGGCCGGGCTGAGGGTGGGGGTGGGCGGCGGGAGGGGTATTGTCCTGAAGCCGAGGGCAGCAATTACATCACAAACAAACCCCGGGCTCAAGCTGCGAATTAATCAAACCGCTGAAAATAAAACCTTCCTCTCAGGAACTTCAGACAAAAGAAATGAAAACAACCAGGCTGGCTGGGAAATAAAAGGCAGCGGCGCTGAAAGGGGGACAAAAGGAAGCCAGACAATAGGGTGTTGGACAAAAGCAATAAACCCAAAGGAAGTGTGACAGGCACACAATGCAGCCTGTGGGCTTCTGATCCCCACGGCTCTGCGCCACCTCTCCCACACCCACCACGGTCAAGCGGGCCACCAGATCGCCTCCTCCACCAAGACTTGGGTGCTAAGGGTCTTTCTCCTTCATTCTGCCCCAACTTCATGGCCTTCCAGCTCCTACCTCAAAGCCTTTCTTCCCATTGCAGCCCAGAGACCCCAGCAGCAGCCGCAGCAGCAGCAATAGCCGCTGCTGGGAACACGGTCAGACGGTCAGACGAGCGGGGCACAGAGGTCTAAGGACACCTGGGCTGGAGCTGGTGACCGCCTGTCCATCCCCGGAGCTGCGATGGAGGCAGAAGAGGCGATCATCTGTTCTGATTAACTCTAGAACCGCACTGCCCAAGACAGGCGCCACTGGCTCCATGTGGCTTCTGAGCACCTGTAATGGGCCAGTCCCAGGGAAAATATGCCGTGAGTGGCCCACACACCCAAGATCCTGCAGGACACACAGGACAGAGTGCAAACTAGCTTGCTGTAATTGGCTATCAATTACAAATCTTAATTATATTTTGGATGTGTTGGGCTTAATAAAATAAACTCCTAAAATTCGTTTCTTCTTTCCTTTCCTTTCTTTTCTTTCTTTCTTTCTTCTTTCTCTCTCTCTCTCTCTCTCTCTCTCTCTTTCATTTACAGTGCTGGGGGTGGAACCCAGGCCTCACACCAGCATGGCAAGGGATCTGACGCTGAGCTACACCCCTAGTCCTCTTTCTACACTTTTTAAATGTAGCTACTAGAAATCCTTAAGTTATGCATGTGGGTCCCATTACATTTCTGTTGGACCGCAAGGCTCTAGGACACATCCTGGTGTTGAGCTTCACCGCAGTATAAAAAACATCCACAGTGCCCTGCTACCCCCAGCCACCACTGCGGATTACCTTATACTAGTGAGCTGCCTCCTTGGCTCCCAGTGCCCTGGCCTGGCCTCCTGCACCGCCACAGGAACAAAGGGAATGACTCCTGGGGACCATTCAAGCTGGCTCAGGTGTCAATCTGTCCACCAGGGCTTGGTGCCCACCAGGTGACCCTGCCAGACCCGGCTGCCCTAAATCAGGCTTTGCCACGCTCACAGGCAGTGGGCTGACCTGCAGGTGCTGGCTGGTGGCCTCTGGGCCCATCTGTGCAGCAGAGGCATGGCTGAGGCCGGGCAAGCCCCTCCTGGAGGGCACCTCCCTGGGGCTCACCTCTAGGGGACAGGGTTCTGGGGTACCTTCCCCCCAACCCCCAGTGTGAGAAAAACAGCGCCCTTTCCTGCCCTGTCACAGCCTGGAGGGAGCTAAGGTCCCAGCTGGCCGTGGCCACAAGGGATGAATCTCTAGGAAGAGAATCAAGACCGGCTCTAACTGCTTACCCTCCCAGAGAAGGGAAAAGAGCCGTCTGCGATAAACCATGGGGAAGAAGGGGCACCGACCCAGCTGGTTCTACTCCCCACTGTCTCTCTGCACAGGCTGCTGCAGGATTCAGCTGCAAAACAGAGGTGCTGGGAGGAGTTGGTGGAACAGAGTTTGCAAAACTCACAGGGTTCTGGGTTCAACCACCTGGACTTAAATTCCTGCCTGACACCAGCTGACTTCTGTGAACCTAGGCAAACTAATTAACCTCTCTGGGCCAGTCTCCTCACCCATAGGTTGAACACAATAATCCACATCTAGCAGGAGTCCATGAGGATTAAATAATACATTTTTGTATAGCCTGGGATGCTATTCAAAGCTAAGATGGTTGAGAGAAAAAGACTCAGGTCAAACGGACCTCGATACATCTGAATTCCCATTCTGACCATTAATTGCTGTGCTGTCTTGGGCAAGTAACTTAACCTCTCAACCTGTTTCCTCCTCAGCAAAATGGGAATACAAAAACCCAATAGGATGAGGCGAGTCTTCGGTTAACAACTCAGACCCTATCGAATGTGCCTGTTTCCTGTTCTCATGGCTCTCTGAACTTGGCCTTCGAAGTTCCAATCACAGATAGCAACAATACCTTCACATACTTGATTTATTTTGTACACACCCAGAACCAAGCCTGCACACAGCACCGTGGAAATAGACCCATTCCTGCTCATCAGCTAGCCCCAGCGCCTACCACTGTTCTGGGAGCATAGTAGATGACCAAGTGAATATTCTCCAACAGGTGAAAAACACAATACAAGGCTCAGCACAGAGAAGACCTGACCACCTCAGAGGTGACAGATACTATTACCGTCACTATTAGATAGGTGATGCTCGCCCACGCCCAGTTCTCTGCTGCCTCTCCGGGATCTGACCTAAATCCCTGTCTGCAGCAAAGCAAGCCCATTTCCTACTGTTTTTCATCTTGGTTCACATAAGAAGCATTTTCCACACTTTTGGGATTTAAAGACCCTGTTGGAGTCCTCCCTTAAATCTCTTTTTCCCAGGGATATATATATCCTCAATTCCCTTTACCCCTTCCTTACAAACCATGCTTCCGTTACCCACCCAGTTTCTCAGGAGGTTTTCTGGTCAGTGACCACACATTGTCCCCTCTCCTCAAATGCCCAGGAAGAGGTCTCAGCCCACAGGAGACAGGAGTTACCGATTCCCTCAGTTCCCACCCTAAACTGATGCCCCAAGTCCTGGGCGGAGGCCACCAGCCCACAAGACGCCCTGCCAGCGCCCTGCTTGGATGAAGAGCTTCCGTGTGTCTCATCTTCCGGCTCTGACCCTCATTACACATAGTTCCTGAATGGAGAAACTGAGGACTCAAGGTGTCAAGTTCATGTGGCTCGATGGGGCGGCACTGCCTGAGGACCTTCTACCAGCTGGGGCGTGGGCCATGGCTGTCTGCCCTCCCTTCCCTTCTTGGGAACCCACCTCACAGGCCTTCTTTCCTTCTTTCTCCTGGGCCTTATCTCCCCTGAGCGACCGTAAGAGGTGAAGTCCCCTAAGAGCAGGGGGCTCTGGCCATCTTCTCCCTTGATGCTCAGCACCTTGAGTCTCTGAGCCGGTGCCTGCCAGACCCTGGGGCCCCCAAACCCAGTGTCTGGGTCAAGTATAGAGAGGTACCTCCAAGCAGGGCCCCCCGGCGCAGAGTGCAGCCTCTAAGTGACAGAGCAGCCGCCCGGTGCCAATCCCCACCCCCAACCCTCTCCGGGCCCCACAGGTGCACACACTGAGCCCCCTTCGACCCAAAGCAAATCATCAGCCACTTCCTCCTCTAATCTGTCAACGAAGGACCCTGCTGGATTGGAATCAAAGGAGTCTTCACTCTCAGTCCTTCCTCCCTCTATAACCACAGCCCTCCCCCCTAAAATATCTAGATGCAGAGAGAGATAAATCCCAGTCATCACAGCATGACCGTGAGTCAGACCCAGGGGTACAGGAAGACAGACTGAAGAGACAGGCAGACCCTTCAAGGAGAGCCTAGCCTGGGCACACAGCTAAGCCCTTCTGCCGGCTCCCACTCCCAGCTGCACAGGCGGGGTGGTGCCAAGGGGCAGGGGCAGGGAAGGAAGGGAAGGAGATCCACATATCTGCGCAGCAGAGGTGGGGCAGGGCCTGAGTCCCAGGGGAATGTCACTTCCTTTCAAAGCCCCAGAGAGTTAAGAGCCTCAGGCTTCCCTAAACAATAGTCCGAGGCGTGGGTGCCCAGAACGGTGCCCCAGTGCCACATCCTGCCATTCTTCTCACAGGCCGCACCCTGCCACCCTTCCTGGCTACGCCCGATCCTATCTCTATGTTTACTCAGACCTAGGAGCGGGGCTGGCTGCAGGCTTGGGACAAAGTTTTTCTGAGAGTCCCCTCTCCCTTTCCAGAATCTGTGGGCCTGGCCTGGTCCACCCAGCTCAGGGGCCATGGGCACCATTCCCAGACCCTGGGCTGTTTCCAGGCTGGCTTAGGTGGTATTCACCTGGGCAGACAAGTGGCCTCCTCACCAGCAGCACCAGTGCCACAGAAGCCCCACTCCCGACTGAGCTTCCACACTTGCTTGTACCTGGCTGCCCTGGGTCCAAGGGCACCAAGGAAAGAAGTACCCTGGGAGTTTCCCATCCACTCCCACCTGGTCTTCCAGTATCGGTGGCTTGTGGGTCTTGCCCCAACACAGGACGAGAGTCAAGGACAAAGGGGATAGCCTGAAAGTGTGGTTGAGGCTCCTGGCATAATGCCAGCCTCTGGAAGGCCTCACAGCAGAGTCTCCCTGCCTCGGGACTTGATCTGTCTCCAGGCACTCCTGCGCCCCTGCCTAAGGAGGGAGCTGCAGTCCTGTTCTTGTCTCCCGATGGGGGCATGTGCCTGGATTCCTGTAGCGGCAGTGCCCAGACCAGGACTAGCACCAAATTGTGTAGAGGAGGCTGACTGGCCTTATCAAAGGCCCTGTTGGGGACAGCCCTGAATATTAACCAAAGAGGACGTACAAAGAAAGCATGCTATGGTATTGCAAGCTCTGAGGGGAGGGGAACTCTTCATTTCCCTGCCTAATCCTCCCAAGAACCAGAGGAAGAGGAAGAGCCAGTCAGGAAGGAGACACTCATGCCCAAACCCCCATCCTCTCACCTATCAGCTAATGCCTGGCCACTCTCGCTCTAGCCCAGGTAACAGGCTCCGGTCCTGCAAAGACAGACTGGCCAGTTTTCAGCACATACTAGAGAGCAGGTGTTTTTGACTTGAATTATAGCCAAAGAAAAATGAGTCAAAAGAAACCAAAGCCACCAGGCGCGGTGGTGCACGCATGTAATCCCAGCGACTCTGTCTCAAAATGAAAAAATAGAAAAGGGCTGGGGAGGAGCAGGAGCAGTGGCTCAGCGGTTCCAGTGCTTTCCTGGCATGTGCAAGGATGCAGGTTTGAACCCCAGCACCACATACGCAATGCAGAGTTAGAGCAACGAAAGCCACATGAACAACTAAATAAAATTGATTTTCTCTTTCTCTCTCTGTCCCTCTTTAAAAAAAAGAAAAAGAAAAAGAAAAAAATTTGATTTTTCTCCTTCTCTCTTCAAAACAGAAAAAAAAATCTGGTGTGGAATACATTCAGGGAAGTGGGGAGGGAGAGGGAGACCCCAAGCAGGAAGGGCTCTCCAGCCCTGCTGGTAGGCATTATGAGACCAGCTCTTCATCCGGTCTCCAGACACAGGGTTCCTAAAAGGCTCTCCAAAGTGAGGTCTTTTTGTATGCTAATGGCTTGACCAGTGGCTGGCAGTTGCCAGGAGATGGGGGTTGGTCACCGGAAAGAACAAAACAAGATTAGAGGTTGGGACTTCCACCCCCAGTCTCAGGGAGGAGAGGGGATTGAAAGTTAAGTTGACCACCTGTCGCCAATGTTGCCTAACTGAAGCCTCCACGGAACCCCCAGAGGATGGGTTCCGGAAGTTTCTGGACCGCTGATCACAGGAGGGTCCTGGAGGGCACCTTGCCTGGAGAGGGCATGGAAGCTGGGTACCACTTTCCACATGGCCATCTCTTCATGAATCTCTCCATCTGTCCTCTGCTGTTACATCCTTTGTAATAATTCAGTAAATGGAAGTCAAGTGTCTCCGGAGTTCTGTGAGCCACTCTAGGGCTCTTAGCAAACCTGAGGAGGGGGTTGTGGGAACCTTTGTTTATTTATAGCAGATCTCTCAGAAGCATAGGAAAAACAAATTGGCATCAGAAGTGCGCGATGCCACAGACAGTCTTGGGGACAGAGTCCTGAACCTGTGCTATGTGAAGCTACCTCTAGGTAGCGTCAGCATGGAGTTGATTAGAGGGCTCTCGGTAGCGAGGGTCCACAGGCCTCACTGCTGGCTTGATGATCTGGTGTGAGCAGCCTGCGTGTGAGATGACAGCGGAGAAACTGAGACCTACGCCCCCCCCCCCCGCCCCGCCTCCACAGAGCACCAGCGGGGAGCTGTGGGCAGGAGAGCTGCACCACCTGCCACCCGCTACCTGGACTCCTGTGGAGGTGGGCAGGTGAGTGTGATCATCCGCCATGGCTGGGACACACTGTACCCTGGCCCAGCTAAAAGGAAGCAGGCCTTGCTGTCCCATGGACCTGTGCTTCTAGCATGACTCCAGCACATACTATTAGCTGTGTGACCAATGGGACAAACAGGTGCTGTGCTGGGGAGCAGCTCAGTGGTAGGGCATTCGCCTAGTACACATGACGTCCTAGGTCATGCAGGGAAATTTAAAATTATAAAATAAAATGGAGCGAATATACCTACCTCATATGAAGAAAACGAAATCTGATGGTCTCTGTAAAGAGGAAAGCAATGCTTGCTCCTGAAGTCTGCCCTGACCCGCTTGCACATGGTAGAAGAGGAAGTCCCACACCGGAAGGCCAACTCGGCACGTCCTTCTCTTTGGCATTATCTATTGCATACCCTTACTTCAGGTGTCTGTTGTCCAAATGTGCTTTTGGTGTTCCCAGTTACCTGGACTCTCCCCTGGCAAGGTCTAACACCGAGTTGGGCCCAGAGCAGAAAGGATATAAATTTGCCAAGGAAATTCCACAACTCAGCCCCCTCAGAATTCCCTGATTTCCTCTGGAGCCCAGCAGAATACAGTGCTGTTCCATTTTAACCCTAGCGGGGCCCTGCCAGTCCTAGGAGCAGAGGAGAAAATGGGGACAGAGGGGTGACGGAAAAGGACACAAGAAAACAGTCTACGAACAGCCATGTTTAAACCACCAAGTCTCATCTTTACTAGACATTTCTCCTACGGGCACGAGGGTAAGCTGGGTAGCATCTGGCTCCTTCGTGGTGACAAGTGTCAGCCATGGAGACTAAGCTCTCAAGGTAGAGGGTGAAATGGAGACTCTGGAGAAATGCGGAGCCGACTGAAACCCAGCACCCTTCTTACCAGCTGACTCACTTAACCCTCTACTTTATCTATAAATGAGACAAGTAGCGCACACTCCCTAATGTGGTTTCCAGAAGTAAATGAGATGATACAGGCAAAGCCCAGCGCCTGGCACTCAGCTGAACAACCGTGTGTCCTCTGTCGCTGTAATCTAGATTGGGAGGGTGCAGGGTGGTGAATGCGAAGTCGCCCAACTCAACCCTGCTCCAAGCAGCCCCGGGGATGCTGGGGGCTGTACCTCTCCACACCTAAGTCTCCATCTGTGGTGAGCTGATACCACTTACCTCTCGAGGTTGCTGGAGGATTAATAAATTAATTAAAGTATCCAAAATGCTTAGCACAGTGCCTGCTGCCATGTACATCAGGATTAGCATCATGGCGACTGAATAATGAAAGAAGACATGGTGCTTCCAGGGACCCTCTGCCAGCCAGTACACTCAGCCCTACAGCAGTGTAGTGTATGTTCCCAAAGTCCTTCTTCCTTTTCTTCTTCTTCTTCTTCTT